>CATKHJ010357574.1:0-44227 GCA_949750685.1 Vernicia montana | reverse complement strand
AAGTAAATATATATAAGTAATGTATAAAAAAATTAATAAAATATATAAGTAATACTAATAATCAAAATATCTCCAATTATATATATATTGTGAATTTAAACATAAATAAAGTTTAATTTTTAAATTTTTATACATTAAATTTTACTATATAAAAGTATCAAAAATTGAATTAAGATAAGATAAAAAAAAAAAATTCAAGTGGAGAACGGAGATCCCTGAGGGGACGGGGATAAGGATTAAATTGTCTCCATTTGTAAGGTGGGGATAGGGATTCCCCGCTAAGGTGGGGATGGGATGGGAGATGGTACCCCCGCCCCGCCCCGCCTTGCCTTGTCCCATTATCATACCTATGTGTAAACTCAAAGTGAACTATCAAATTAAAACAAAGAGAGTAATATAAACACTTAAATTAATCATTTTTTATAATATAAAAAAATTAAATTAATCATTTCATATGATAACTTAATGATAAAAATATGTATATTCGTTTATTTAATTTAGATTTAATTTTTCATAAATTAACATTAAAATATAATCTAAATAGTTATTTAATCGTTTTGATTGGTTCAATAGTATAATTTTAAAAAAATATTTATGTTCTTAAATATTAATATATTTTATTAAAATATCTTACACTGGCATATCAAAACAGATGATGTTGTGTAATTAATAAGAATCCTTAAATTGAAATTTTAACAGTGTATTTTCTTTTACTATATATAAAAAAAAAAAAAAGAGTGTATTTTCTTTATAAATTTGATGTGATTAGAAAAAAAAAATTATTATTTAATTCTTAAAATTTGACATAATTAATTAATTCATTCATTCCTAAAGTTTGATCTAATTAATTAATTCATCCATATTTTTAAAAAATTATCTCATTAATCTCTCGATTTTGATTTCATTAAATCAATTAGTCATTTCATTTTTTTTTTTCCAAAATTCCATAAAAAAAATAATAATAATATCTAGGCTCCGTTTGTTTGTAGAAAATATTTGTCTGTAAAATATTTTTCGCCTTTTTCAGTGTTTGGTGCTTAAAAAAAATAGTCAAAGTAAAATAACTTATAGTTAACAAGGAAAACAACTTAGTTTTAAGGGAAAATAACTTCTCGTATTGAAAATGAAAAGTTATTTTCCTGAGCCTTCTCTTAAACCTCAAGCACCAAAAAATTAAAACTTTGAGCAAGATAATTGGTTCACATAGTTATTCCACAACATTAACTACCTCTATTTATTACTTCTTCATTTTTATTAACAACTCTCTTAAGGTATATTTTTCCTCTATCATAATTTTTTATGTATTCTCTTATCTTATAAATTGAATTTTTTTTATTACTTTCATGATTCTTGTGCCATTTATATGAATTTTTACCTTCTATATATAAATTTTTAAGATTTTTTAATAATATATTCCTAACAGTAATTATTTACAAATTCCATAGATGTTACAATTCCTCACTCAATCAAATGATAATCCAAATTTAATGGCCTGATATACAATCTGACCAAGTTTATATTTCAAATCTTTGCTAAAAACCAAATCTTTCTCAATGATGAACAAAACAACATAAATTTTGATGGGATGATTCTTTTTTTTTTTTTTTTTGCCAAATAATTTTGATGAGATGATTAAAGAAGGTATATAGCAAACATAAATAAAACCTCGTCCAATAGCAAATTTATTTTCCGTGTCGTTTGGTTCAGGATTTATCATATGGAAAAGGGAGAAAATTTTTAAATATGTGTTTTTATTATTTTAAGACATATATAATTATGGGGCAAAATAATCAAATTAGTTCTCGAACTTGACACTTATGGATAAATCAGGACAAAATCACATTTTTGTTTGCCATCAAAGTTCTCATACTTAGTAATTTTTGTTAAATTAGTCATTGGTCAAATTTTGGGCAATGCGTGTGCTATAAAATCAGACGAAATAGCATTAATTTCATAAGTTCCATTTGACATAATTTTTTGAAAGTGTTTTTCTAAAAAAAAAAAAAAATCAGTTTTTTCAGTTTTGAAAAAAATAGATGAATAGATGTTTTTCCAAAAAGTAAGATTGAAAAAAACAATTTCAAAAAAATTAAAAAAATAATCAATTAAATAAAAAAATTCAAAAAGTGTTATTTAGCCTCCAAAATTTATTGTGTGATTAATTAATATATTAATGATTAATGAAAATTAAATATAGCACAATACTAATTTATGTGATTATAAATTAAGTTTTAATTTTGTATCGCCACTTGTTAAATTTTTTAATCTGCTCCTGTTTGAATATTATTTATAGATATCAATGAATGATATTTTGGATTTTACAATTCTTATGTTCATTTGATTGTTTAATTTTGGCTTTGTCCTAGTAATTTAATTTTTAATACTAAATAAAGATGTGTATGATGATTAACAAAATATCATTAATTTCATTCATTAAAACATTCAATTATTATACAATATCAAAAAATAACTTTCACTCCTACTCCTAAAACTTAAATTTAATTGCTTACTATTAGCCTGTAGGCTAAAAAAATATTTTTTAAATTTTTTATTTAATTAATTAATTTTTTTTTTGAAACCGTTTTTTTAAATACTGTTTTTTGAAAAAGCATTTATTCTTTTGTTTTTTTTTTAAATACTTTTCAAAATTGAAAAAATAAAAAAATAAAAATTCTTTTAAAAAACACTTTTCTGAAAATCTATACCAAACGAAACTTATGGAATTAACGCTATTTCGTCTGATTTTATAGCACATGCATTGTCTAAAATTTTGACCAATGATTAATTTGATAAAAATTGTGAAGTATGAGAATTTTGATGATAAAAAAAGTGATTTTGTCCTGATTTATTCCCGAATGCCAAATTTAAGGATTAATTTGGTCATTTTATCATAATTACGGAGATATTATATTTTCTTTTGGATTTATGTGGCTAAGGAATTTTACTTTGATTAATATGATTAATGATCTTTTATTATTATTATTATTATTATTATACTTATTATTATTATTTATTGCAGGTTTAATTTCATAAATATGTTAGATATATATAAAAATATAGTATTTAATTACTTATTTAAATAAAAAATTGATTTACAATAATGTGTAGAAAATATTTTTTTTTTTTGGATGTTTTTCATTATTACATCCAAATAATATAAAATATTTTATTTTTTCAAAATTTATTTTCTAAAAAAAAATTTCCACAAACATATTATTTTCCGTGAAATAATCGGAGCCCTAATACCCATCATCATCATCTTAACCACTGCCATCATCATCAAGTCGTGAACAAGAAACTTATAGCTAATTTACCATATTTTAAATATGCCATCAAATGCAAAAAAAACGAGAACTCATACTCGATTTTTACCTTCGCTTGTTAGCATCTGAACCCAGACTCCATTTTCCTCCATTTGTTAACATTTGAGCTTTTCCTCCACTATCCAGTAAAATCGACGCAGATCCAATGAATTCAACCTCGATTTCCACTATTTCGGCGAGTTCCACGCGAACCAGCGGCTAAAGCTTGCCTCGTCGATCAGCAACAGCAAGTTGCACACCAGGAACCCATCGTCGCTGATCTGGGCACAATCGAAGCTACTGCCACCCATTTCAGTCAAAGCTACTACCATGGAAGCCACCACTGATCTTGCCGGTACTCTATCAAATTGAGGTCTTGAAGCAAGAAAATGGCTCCAACATCGGCAAAGCAAAAGAGCCATATTCTTATTGATGGGTTTGTGGCTGAGCAGTGCAATTTAAGGCTTCATTGTGAATGGGATGATGGTTCTCGTTTATTCCCTTTTTTTTTTTTTTTTTTTTTTTTTTTTAATTTTGAAACTCCAAATTCTATTGCATTTTGATGAATATATATTGAAAATTTCATTACACAAAACATGAGATTAAGCAGCTGAGGTAGAGATTGAAAATTTACTTGTACATAAGGGATATTTTTATCTTTTTCTTAGGTTTTAATTATAAAAATAGATGGAATAATTAATTTGTTAAACGATTAATTAGTTAATTTTATAAAAAAAAAATAAATTAATTAATTAATTAAATTAAAATTTAAAAATAAAATAATAATCTATCTTAAAAGGAAAAAAAATTGCATAGACTTGAGCGCTCCAAAAGTCCTAAAGTCCTATCATGGCCAAGGAGCAACTCGAAGTGTGATGTCACTGCCAAGAAGACCATCTGGCGATCACATGCCCTTATCTCCAAAGTGTCCTCTACATAAAGGGCATAATCTTGTTAGCACTTGAGCCGTAAGATATGCCTCGAGATCCAGAAACAGTTTGATTAATCAGACAATAAAAAAGAGTCCCTAATCTCATAAGTAATAATATAAATTGGCAACTTTGCTTTTGGGATTTTAGATTTGGTTTGTCTCAAAAATTATTGGGTCACAAAACAGTAAAAAAACACTAAAATTTTTCTGATGTTACAGATCATTTTTGTACTTTAATGTTCCCGTAATAATATTACCTTACTATCAAATAAACCGTTTCCTCAAAAATAAAATAAACCATTAAATTCTTTGTATAATGTTCTCTCTTTTTTTTTATTTTTACTCAAAATTTTAAAAAATGGATATTGTGAAATAATATGATCAGTTTTCAAAATTTGAAATGCTATTACTATATTTCTGAAAATGCATATATTTATGACTCGAACTGATTTCTTCAGAGAGAAAAAAAAATTATTATTAGAGAAAAAAAAACTGTAAAATCAAGTTGGTACAAACCAATCCATTTCAATTCGGTATTTGTATATACAAGTCGTGCATTCACAAGTTGAACCTAGACTTAGACCGTTGATTTGCACTCCTTGCACTGGGAGAGAGAGCCTCATTCGCTACTTTTTTAGCATTGAAATGAGGAGTTTTTCAATATATACCTTATTCAAATTTTGTATTTTTTTAATGTGGAATAACTCATTTTTCTCTCTAATTTTCTTTAACATAGAGTTTATTTTAAATTTTAAATTATCATTCACTCATTCACCATTTTAAACACATAAATATTCAAATTCATATTTCTTACTTATAAAATTATAAATCTGAATAGACCTTCCACTAACGAATAGTGAGACTCACCCGAATTTAAGTTTTAAAATGGTCACTTAATGAGTTAATTTACTATAATTTCTTTTAAGTAATAGTCTCAAATTCATATTTCTTTTAAGTAATATTCATTAATTGCCTTGATAACGTTCGTTAATTTTAATTATATGTATATTATATTTATTTTTAATATATAAATAATAAATATATGGTATTATTTAAACTTTTGGTTCAATTCCGGTTGAATTTCAGATCCGTGACCCTCTATATTATCAGTTATAAACCGGATCGAATTTGAAAACATTATAATATATGAGTATGCAGATAAAAATTTAATGAATTTATGACTATATATTTTTATAGAAATATATGTGAAAAATAAAATTTTCAAAAGTTTAGAGGATCATTATTAGAAAAATGTCTGATACATGTGTAAAAAATAAAAGTTTGGAGGCCATAATTAGAAAAATATGTGAATATATATGTTAAAAATAAAAACTTCAAAATTTAGGAGACCTTTTAAAAAGATTACATGAACTTGTACAGTAAAAAGTGATATTTTGAAAAGATTTGGGGGCTATATATAAATATTTAGAAAAATTACATGAAACCTACATGGTAGCTCGAGGGCCGTGGACCCGCGCCCCCATACATAAACGTGGTTCCGCCCTGAGGTGATTTTTTTTTCTTAAACTTTCATTAGCATAAATTAACAGCCTTGGTGCAAAAAAAAAATAAATAAATAAAAACAGCCAAATCTAAGGTGATTATCCGTCTGTTAAATTTTCAAATCAAACCGAATAAATTGAAATTATTAAAATATAAAATCGAATTAAATTGAACTGCATATAAAATTGAAATTTAACTGATAAAAAAAAAATTGGTTCAATTCAGCTTCAAAAATTTGATAAAGAGATTTGCTTTTTTAAATTGTTGAATTTTTTTTTAAGGTTTAATTATATATAAACTCAAGTTAATAAAAGAGATTTATTGACTAAAATGCCCTTAACATAGTAATTAATTTACTTCAATATATTTCGTACTCTAATTTTCTCTGTGCTAGGGTTTTACCCTTCTATTTGCGTCGTTTTGATTAGCTTATAAGGTTCTCCCTGGTGGCTACGGTCATTGGTGGGGAATTTCTTTTTCTTTGCTCTTTGCATGCTTCTTTTTTTTTTTTTTTTAGCTTACAATAAAGCCATCTTTTTTTGGATTTTGTGAGCTAATTTGGCTTCCCTTTTGTGGGATTTTGTTGCTATGTTGGATTTCTTGATTCATGGCGATGATGCCGATCTCATCTACAACCAAGTCTGGCTCTCACTCCTTCGTTTCTTTTGGTGTGTGTGGAAGGAAGGAAGCAGGTGAGAGAGAGAAGAGTTGGTTGGCGAGGGTGATGCAATATTGGGCTTTAATTTGGGTATGATTTTGGTTGATGTGTTCACCTTTGTTTTTGAAGGCACTGTTTTTCAGGCCAGGGTTGTGTTGGAGGCCGAAAGGCCTGCTTTGCATGCTTGATTTAGATCCTTAGCGGTGGACAAACTTGAAGCCTCAAAAGTACAAGGAGTGGCAGAGTGATCCTTCATCATTCCGTCGGTGCTCAGAATCGATCCATTACCTTTCACGACCGTCGACGGCTTGCTCAATAAGGCAAGCAGGGCTTGGGTTGGTTGTTTGGGTATTGGATTTTGGTAGGGCGGATGCTGATCAAGGGTATTACTGTCTTTTCATTGGCTATTGGGCTATTTTTTTATTGGGCTATAACCTCAAAGTTGAAAACTCATTGATGGGTATATTGTCTTTTGACGCTAGGTTCATTTGTAATATCTTGTTGTGGATCTTCCATGTATTACTCTACTGTATTTTTTTAGGCCAAAAATCCCATTAATATGAACAACTAATATCTTCTTTAGGAGAAAAAAAAAAAAAAAGCGAGAATTGCAGCTGGTAATGTTCATAATGATTATTATTATTCTTTTGCTCAGTATAAAAATTAGGCTTAATTATATATAAACTTAAGTTTTTATTCTTTTAATTTTATCACAAAATTTTAATTTAGATAATTAGCCTTTATTTCGGTTCACAAAATTTTAATATAATTAGTCTTTTTTCTCCATAATTATAATCTTTGTTCACTCTTTCATTAACTACATTAATGTTTCAGTATATATGTATATTTCTTTTATAATTAAAATGTTATGATGTCTTAATATGGATATAAATGTTTTTTTAACATTTGAATTGGTATATGTTGTCTTTTAATTATTAATTAATTTTCTTATAATTTTTATAACAAATAGTAATTTTAATGGAGCAAAATTAAATTGTCCTCATAAATATGAGCAAAATTAACTGTAAGGTTATAAATTATTATATAAATTGTCGTATTGTTTTGAATAGAATTAATAAATTAATTTGAAAAAAATAATTTTTATTTGGCTATATGGTAAATATTATTTTGCCTTTTCTATGTTTCTTATTTTTTTAATGGATTTGTTAAATAAGGTAATTAAATGTTTTATATTTATATAATAATAATAATAATAGTAAAAAAATCACATTAATTTACCATATAATTAGCTATTAATCTCCATAATTATAACTTTTATCATCTCTTTTTAAATTTTAGGCATCGGTCAAATTTAATAAAATTAAATTTAAAAATATTATAGCATAATTAATATCAAATATTAAATCAATTTATTTTATAATATTATGCTATAATATTTTTTAATTTTTTTATAATAATAATAATAATAATATTCAGTTCGGTTTGATCTATTTAGTTTTTTATATTAAAAATTAAACCGAACCAAAATAATTGATTTTTTCCATATTTAAAACTAAAATCGAACGATTTATTTTGAAACTGAACTGAATTACTTAATCGGTTCGGTTATTCAATTTTATCTGAATAATGCTTATCCTAGCCAAAACATCCAAAATAAACAGAGGGGGAAAAGAAACCCAAGCTCCTGAACCAGCTATAGAGCCAGCTGCCCTAACAAAATAAGAAGAATCCACTCAGTTGTGACTCAATGTAAGAACTAACAAATGGGAATCTGATTCAATAATAACATTAACCAAGCAATGTAATGTGAGGTGATCTAATTCTAGATAAGTTGTAGTAATTTTTTTTACCTCAATCTTAGTGAGATTTCTATTTTATAACCCCTCAAACAATTTTAAATAGCAATTAAAGTTTTAAAAAAATCCATGAAATTAATCCAAATTCTTTTTAATTCTATGATTTGATACAATATTTCTCATTAAATATATGAAAATGAAATTTATAAAATTAATTACTATTTTTATCCACATTGTAATTGTGGATAAAATTTCAAAAAACTTTTAAAATGAAGAATTTAGAAGAGAATTTTTTTAAAATAAATTTACATTAAATCCATAAAGCTTTAAAATATTCCTGGAATCTGTTGAACTATATAGTATATGAATACAATGTGACAATATTAAAGTTATTGAAAATTGAAGAGCAAAATTACAATAATTCAGACTAACGAAGTTTTAGTTTAGCATAGTGATAATTTTATATTTAATTTTCTCTCTTTTATGTATTCACAATTATTATATTCTGTATAAATATTTAATATAAATATATCAAATATTATAAATGAATTTCAATTCAATGTTGACAATAATTAAATCTAAGAGTTAATATGCCACCTCACATCCCTCAACATTGTTTGTACTATATATATTTATACATTTTAAAAGAAAAATCCATTTTGTGATTGTTTGGCAAAATGTTTTAATGCAACTATTATTTTTTTTTTTATTTTTAAAAACTGCATTAAATTCGTTTAGTTATTTCTTTTTAATGATAATTATTGGATAGTCAATCAATTCATGTTTATACAAATTTTAATTTAAAATTTATTTTTTGAAACAACTCATATTTATTTAAATAAAAAATTTAATTATTTTATTAAAAATAATATTTAAATAAAAATAAAATATTAATACTTATTCTTAACGATTATTAAACAATTAATAACAATTTTATCAAATACTTAACAATAATTAACTGTATAGATGCTACAAAAATCTAAACTAAACAGAGCCTTTGGAACATAAAGTTGTATGTTATTCATAGGATCCTAACTTAGGGCAGCTGCTACGAGGCAGAGGTTTGTATAAATAAATAAAATCTACTATAATTAATTATTAATCATTATAATAAGAATAAGTAAAAGAGTAAAAAAGTAAAAAAAAAAAAAAATCCTTATTAAACAATTCAGTAATCAGAATAAAGATAACATACTAATCTGTTGACATTGCAGAATACAGTGTCTCTTTTCAGTTGTTTCTCTATCCAAGAAAGAAGAATATTGGTATCCAAACAGAAAAAATGCACATCAACCAATCAAATTTTGACACGTATGTATAGTCAAATTGAATGTTAGCCTACTATTTTGTACATTTTCTCTACACTAATATATTATTAAAAAAAAATGGTTGTTCTTATATTTAATTATTGTTTGTTAAGCTAAGCTAATGGTTCCAACTGACTTGACATTTGAGAAGAAGGGAAAAGAGAATTAGGGTTTTGCGAATTGGGAATAAATTACTTGATTTGTTATTAAATTTGATTGATTGATTATTATTATTATTATTATTTTATGGTAGCATGTGAGATGTGTTGAAAATTTGAGACACACCTTGTGGAGATCTGTAAGGCATAACCCTAAGTTAATCAAATTCTAACCTCAAATTTTTATGTGACTTATAAAAGTTAAGTAGGCCAATGATGTGATAATTTATGAAATCTTAGGTTTGACTGTTTAAGTGTCTTTAATTTAATTTAATTTAATTTTGTTTTTATTTATTTATTGTTATTAGACTGTGAGTTTATCACCTTCAAGAATCAAGAATCAAGAATCAAGAATTAAGAATGAATAAACTCAACCTAAGTTAAATGTCAACCTTCTAATGAATTAATTATTAGGATTGGTTTTGAATATTTGATATGTTATATTGTTCTAGATTATAGCAGGTTGGATTGGAGATTTATGATACTGTCAATAAGATCATACACATGTGGACTATTATTTCTTACAAGTCTCCATAAATTTACAAATATTAGAATTTAGAAATTCATTTTTCCAAATTCTTATGTTCTTCAAAATAATTTTATATGGAAGTATTGAAGTTTTGGAATATAATTTTCAAGCCAATGACTTGTTTATGAGTAGGCATGTAGTCACCTTCACAACCACTCAAACTGCCTTAGCCAAAGTACCACAGCCCTCTCCTGCATTTCTTTGATGCCCTAATCAATCACGTTAGAAGAGAAGAAGAACTAAACTGTTTGATTAGACGTTCAATGAAGTTTTAGATATATTAGAAAGTAGAAGACGCCATTAAAATTATTAGAGATTTATTATAAGGGACAGATATGTAAGTATCTTAGCGTTGTTATTATTTTCATAAAAATTACCACATAAAACTGTGTGTGTGTGTCGTATTAGATAAGTGTCCAACATAACATAAGATAAGATAGATTGAAGTTTATCATACATAAGATAAGATAGATTAGATTGAAGTTTATCATTGAATGGAAAACGACAAGAATGGACTCAAGTTGATTATCATATATCTTCTTTCCTACACCAAGACAAAAGAATACAAGGTTAACAACTTCCATAGATACAATAGTAGTAATTAAATGGAAGATAAGCCTTTCTTAAAAGGGCTTTACAAGATAAATAAATCAGAAACTAGTTCATCAACCAAAGAAGTTAGAATTCCCTTCTCAATCTCTATACCCTCTTCAAATGCTTCTATGTTAAAGTCAACCCATTTCCCATAACGAGTACTCATGTCCTTGTCTACAAGCTCATCCACCATTAAGTCCCCCATGCTTTTCCAACCTGAGATCTCCTTGTACAATTCTTCTGCCAACCACCCCTTTCTTTGAAACAATGTCCACAACTTAGCCCATGACTTGCAGCTCGCAACAAAAGTTTGTTCACACATGAGATCCAAGTGTTCACTAACACAATCGAACAAAATCTTTCGCCCAAGCTTGGAGTAGTCATCTTCATTTCTTTTCATTCTATTATCTTGATCCTCCAACTGATGGAAAAGATTTGGAGTTATGACCTTTGAGGTCTGTCCAAATGCCAAATCTTTCAACTTTAGCTCTGCATTGTTAAGTATATCCCTCACATAATCTAGTTCCCAGTCGTTTGATTCATTAAATTCTGTTGTAATGAATGTTCTAATTATGTGCTTTCTCCCCACATCTACTGTAGATATTGAGGAGGCTGAGTCTGACAATTCTGTCTCTTCTTCCACTTCTGAGGATTGAATAGTTGAGAAATCATTGAGCACCTCAGCAGATTGAACTAGTGAACAAGAATACATTCTATGGTTATTATCTTTATCAAAATGTATATTTTCATCTAGAAACAAGACAATAAATAAATAAATAAAAAGTTCATACGAGTTTTATAAAGCTTGTGTTAGACAATATCTGAAACCAATTTTTAATAATTTATGAAAATCTTAAATGGTGCAAACAGTCCCAAATCTGATCCAAATAATTATGGGAGAAGAACATATATACTTAATTTTCTATAATGTGCTGTCCTGCCAAAATAGCAAAGCAACTCCGGACATAATCATTTACCAAATTTCTTTATCACTTCTAGGTTGCTGTTCTTAGTTAATATATTTAGTTGGTTATGGGAATATCATGCATGTGGTGACAAGATTTTTGAATCCTGAAAAAAAGAGAAAAAAGATCAGAGGGAAATAGGCATGTGTTTACCGTTGGTATTTGAGCAACTTCCACTCTCAAAAGAAGGTTCAAGTATTGAAACTGGACTAGGATATTGAGATTCAGCATCTTTTTCAGCTTTGCTGAAATTGCCACTACAGCTGTGTTCTTCCATTTCTTCTGATCCCTGAAACTGCTCAAAATAAATTAGTAGTGGTCAAATTATGATGTCATATACAAAATGTCAAGTAATTAATTATATTTCATCAAAAGTTTCAAAAAAAAAAAAAAAAAGTTAGCATCCCTGACTATTTTACGCATGCTAATAAATTCTGTTTGTTAAATAATTTTTAACTTTATATACAAAAACAGCAAGAAAATTTTGTGCACAAACTCCAGTTCCTGAAGCTCAGCCAAATTAAAATCTGCACCAGCCTAGAAACTGGAAACCAATCTGTAGGACAAAAAAATAGGGAAATCAGCAGATACTACAGCATAGCTTCTGCTAATGTCATACCCAACTCACGGAAGCACCGGCTGTATCCATATCACTAGAGAACATACCGAGTTTACCAGAAAAGCAGATATAAAATCAAAACTAGAAGAATTGCAAGTTTCAACAGAGTTTAAGAGATAGTGGACCTTATAGTGGAAAATTAAAACATATATTTCTCCTAGTTTATCAGCTCTCTACATTAGTATATAATAGATAATACAGTAGAAGCACAACATATTCAATCCCATAAACAATAAACAAACAGACAGGATAATAACACTACAAAACCATTAATAGCAGGAAAATTGCAACTGCCTCTGATTTACTGATTATAGAATGATGGCTTCATTTTGGCCTCCAGTGGTAACATCAATCACTTGAAGTTCAGGTTTTTACTGTCGTGAGTTTATAGCACTATTATTTTCTTCGTTTGGAAAACACTAATCTTAACTCCTAAGTACTAGTTTAGGCTTTGAAAATATATCAAACATTTTACCAGTCAAACATATTGAAATACAAAGAAGAAAGTAATATGGATTAGAGAACACCAAGGAAAAAAAAGCTTAGGACTCTAAACTTATAGGAGACAGACCTGCCAATTCTGGTTCTCAGTAACCCTTGGATCCTCCAATGAAAAGCAATCGAAGTTATCTAGGTGGTCTGAGTTGTCTTTTTCAAGTTGAAAACTCCTGTCCTGTGCAGCAGGTATGGTGTTAACCACACTGAATGTGGACACAGAATTCTGTAAACTGGATGTAGAACTAGCTGAAGTCTGGTCATTGATCAGGTTACATTGGGATGGCTCGACTTTACTTGTTAATTCCAGCAGCTTTTGTTCCAAAAGAACACCCAAAGCATCACCACCAATTATATTTAACCCAGGAAAAGAAGGGGAGGACTTCTTCAAGTAAGGATGATCATTAATACAAAAAGAATCAATGGCATTGCGGTTAGTTTTTCCCATCATAGTGGGCTGGGCATTAGGTGTGGTCCTCTTCACAGGGGACGTGAATGTAAATGAAACAACATCCATGCCATTTTTCCTGTTTTCTACTGCTGTATTCATGCTTCCATCAACTGCAACATTACATTTTATAGACCTGTCCTCTCTATTAAATGATAAATTATCAGAAACACTTTTGCCAATTTGGAGATCACCATTTACAGACTGTTTCTTAGATACAATTTTTGGTTTCTCCTTTTCAGAATCTGTCGTCAGTGAGTGCATCTTTCTGGACATCATTTCAGGCTTTAAAACAACTTTATTCAATGTCCTACTTTGCCCACTAGAACTGCTCATGGACTGAGGTTTTCTGCCTGGCTGGTTAGAAACTGATTTCTTCAAAGTTGAACTCTCTTTACCAGATATACAATTTTGCTTCTGATTATTCTGCTTAAGTACATTGCTAGTCCTGCTTTCAGTTCTCTTGGTCTTTTGTGTATTGGGTGGGCTCTTAAGCGACTGGTTAGACCTGATCTCCTTCTGCTTCTTAATGTTCTTATTACTTGATGTTGCAACCTCTCTTCTCTGAACACTGGACTTTGCTTGTACTGCAAGTGAAGCTGATTTTCCTTTATTCCTTAAACTGTCACAAGCACCTATTTCAGCAAACATTGAAGCCTTGCATGATGACATCCCTTCTGACCCATTCTGACTCCTGCCACTATGATGTCCTTTTGTATTTTTGGTAGTAAACAATTCATTTGATCTTTGAGGCCTAGATGCTGCATGTGCTGCTTCCATTTTCTGTTTTAAATCCCGAATTCTCATTGGAACTGAAGACGACCCAATCAATGGCACTTTACCATTCATAGTTGCCTTAGGACTTGCCTCAATTATCTTCGCAGCTGCCTCTATTATGTAAGCAGCATTCTTTTTTGGGATGAACCCAGGATTCTTGATTGGAGACAACAGCTTATGGTGGGTAATTGGAATTGATTTAGCTGATTTTGGAGGCAATATTTCAGTCTGAAATCTCTCGATTGGCCGGCTTTGCACTTTTTGAGATCTTGCTTCCAAAGAATTCCAAGAATATCGTTCCTGGTTACAGGAAATGTTGAGGTAGTCCATGGGGTTATACTCACTCCATAAATTAGGGTTACTCCTATCATATAGAGATGCTCTAAGTGAAGAGGAAACAAAAGATGGGGTAGGAGAGGTCTCAGCAACATTTGATATTGGCAAAGAATCCAAGCCCATAAGTCTAGCAACCACCCCAGGTGCTCTAGTTCCATATCTTTCATCACTAGTTATAGATGATGCACAACTAAAGTCACTGCTCCCTCTGTTACTGGAATTTGCTCTTCTATCATCTACCTCTATCTGGATATACAACAAAAGTTCACCATTTTGTTAAGGCTAAAAGGTTACCAAACATTTAAAAAAAAAAAAAAGAAGGGTAGCAGAAAAGAATATTACAATGAAAGAGAAACTCTCACCGCATGAAGCTGTGATGTGGCCATACTTTCAACATTTTCTTTTCCTTGCTTTGATCCTTCTACAATCACAATGTGGGGGAAAAAGTTGAATAACCAAAATTGACACTTTACCCAGTCAAAACATTGGGCAAAACAAAAGTGATACAAAATCTGGAAATAACATATGTGCATTCAATAATCTAGAAGAAAAAAAAAATCATACCAGCTAATTCAGAATTGTTCAAGAACAGCTTCTTACGAGACTTCCCATTCCAATCAAAGAAGTGAAAAAAACTTCCCTTCGATGGCTTCCTCTCACCCTCCATTATCTCATCTAAAAACCAAAATAACTTAACAATGTCAATAAAACTTAAAACTCACAAAATTTATTACTCAATTCATAAGGACAGAAATGCGTTCAAATAGTAGAATGTAATAAACAATTAGCACGAACCTGGACCACTTCATCTACAATATAAGTAAAAACATATCATAGCATTTTACAAATTAGATCAATAAATAAAGATCAAACAAAACCCATAAGCCAATTTGGACAGGTTACTGTCATATATCGGCTACAAAATTGTCAAAGAAGTTCAAATAGGACAATGGAATTGATCGTTAGAAGAAATTATGACAGTTTTTAAATCAAAACCATGCCTAATATCAAATTTCAAGGCCAGAAAACAGGAGATAACACACACACAGAGCTTGAATCATATCAATCAAAAGCTTACCTGAGATCTTTCAAATGCAGGACGCCAAAAGCTCCTTCTTTTTCTTTTCGCACAAACAGAAAATCAAAGAAATCAAATCTGTTAAGAGCCGGCAAGCAAAATGGGGGTATTCAAAAACAACTTAGATCAAATGGGTAGTTTTAAAATGAGCGAAAGACACAAACTTTAAGTAATTTCAATCAATCTCACCAGTTACTCAATATTCACATAACCCCATTCTTCAGCTTCAAGCACAAAACTTTTTTTTATTAGGTTATTTTTGGAACTTTCACAATAAAACAGAGGAAAAGAAGAGAAGAAATCAATGTCTAAAGAATATTAAATTAGGGTATCAAAACAAAAAGGCCAAAAAAGAAAAACTCAAAAAGAGCCAAGAAATGGTAACATTAGCAGATACTGAGAGAGAGAGAGAGAGAGAGAGAGATTTTGAGTACATAAGAAATGGTCCAAAAAAAATGTAGTAAAAGAATGAGCCAGTTTAAAGGGTGTTAAAATGTGTCAGTAATGGCTATTTTGTTTGTGTGGTGTGAGCATTAAATCTTGTACAAGATGACACCGCTGAGATTTTAATTCCTGAGGAGACCTGAGCTTTAGACCCTCTCTCTCGTGAATCTGTGAATTATTATCCACCATGTAAAAGTCCATTTTTTTCCCCTTGTATCAGTGTACTTTTCCCATCTTGCCACGTGGTCTTTTTTACATGGGCTTAAGATGTTTTTGATTTAGTGATTTACCACTTGGTTAATTATATTAAATAATTATTATGATCTAGCAAAATCATCATTTGTTTTCTTAATTTTTATTTAAAAAAAAAAAATCAATTATGCCACTTCAATTAATAAATAAAAAAAAAAACTTGACTTGCTGTTTAGGAAACTTCCATTTAAACTTTTCGAATGCCTTTTTCAAATTGGTGATTGATTTGATTTTTAATTTTCTTTTCTCCCAAAAAAAATTGGAATTAGGTAATTTTTTTTCCCCAAAATTAATAAACCAGAAAAATTTAGAGGTAGCCAAGTTTAATACTGATGTTTGAAGAGTCTTTTTTTAAAGATATGTACCTTTCATTCTTTACAAAACAAATGAGCAAGTAAATTCACAAGATTTGAACAAAACACTTTGTTTCTTTCTGTAAAGATTCTGTGTCATCATCAAATCTAGAATTTCCAACTTCTTATAATCTCTCTCTGGACTTCTTTTTCCAACTACCACAAAGCACAAACCACCAAATTCATCCGTGGATTTTGAGTAGGGAAAATAATTTTTTTTTAAAGGCCAATTTGCCTTTAATCAAATGTCGAGTAAAAGAAAAATGGGTTGTTTTTATATACTTTACTGGCTGGATGGAGAGAGAGTGATTAAGAAAGATTTGGATTTAAGCAAAGGTTAACATAGTATTTGGGTTGTTAACACATGACTCTATTATTTGGGTTGTTAACATGTCAAAGTCTGGTTAATTAAAATATTAAGAAGGAAAATATGAATGTTAATAACAAGAATTGCATGTGCTCTATCAAAATATTCCTTTAAAGTCTTCTAGGGTTTGTAGTTTGTAGTTGTTGTAGATCTTACATCTTAGATTTTAGATTTATTGTTGATCAGAAGCCGGCTATGTCATATAAGAATGGCTGGCAAGTAATGATTAGAATTTGTTTGGGTAAGGTCAATTGTTAAAATGCAATGTGTCCCATGTACTCAGAGCTTTGAGAGAAATGAGAAAATCAGTACCTCCTGCTTAAATTATGAACAAGTAGCCAAATGGAATGAGTTTGAATCAAGTTGAGTACCCTAATTTTTTATTTTTTTTTAATAAATATTTGGTATAAGAAACAATCAATATTAAGCCAAAATTACTTTTGACACTTCTATTCAACTTTCTTATCCTAATAGTTAAAATCAGGCAACTATTTTCTTTTTTTTTTTTTAACAAAATTTAAGAAATGGTACCATTATTGGAACAACTTTCTTAATAATCGAGAATTTTCTCCTCTATAGGATAGAATCATGGCAATTTTTTTTATTGCATAGGATGAACCACTTAATTTAACTAAACAAAATCATATCCAAATCAATTCTCAAGAAATTGTTAAGATTTGCTTTGCCTATCAAAGAGCTCATTTGACATTGATAATCGAATATGCATTCTTGAATAATGTAAATATTATTGAAAAAAATATATTTTAATATTGTTTAATTATTTTAAAAAAGTAATAATATTTTTAACATATTATTTTTCCTCAAAAACCACTCAAATAATAATATCAAACAAACAATGAATAAAAATGAAGGATAAATGTAGGGAATCATGTGCCTCAAGCTCTCAAACAAAAGCTAGTAGTCATCAATAGCTCATTATGACATTATCAAGTACTTTGTTGAAACTTTCAATAGTCATCCAATCACATTACTAATTCATGCAAATACAATACATGGAAAATTGATCGGTGGCCCCGAAGTATTTATTTTCATCCCACCCCACTCCCCTATCCCTAATACCTCCATCACATGCATCATACAAGCACGCATGTGGAATAGTTACAAATGCTGCAAATGTTGCAGGAAAATCCAAAACAAGCAATGAGTTTGGTCTCAAGTACCTTTAACTGACAATGACGGGGTAGGTTTTGGTTCCTGTTTTAGGTAGAATTCGGATGAAACATCGTTTATGCAAATCCCCATCTTCAAAAACGTCATCTTGGTTGACAGCATTCACCATGTAAAATGCCATGGAGCCCCACGCATGTGCATATGCACACAAAAGAAGAAGAATGTGGCCACATACAGTATTGAAATTGAACATTTTCTCAGTAACAAACGAAAATATCATGCATATACTCACATGGAAGCCTTGAGACAGTTATCACATGGATTAGAACCATATTTGCAGTTTTTACGGTCAAAAGACTCTCCAAAGTGTTCAAGTAAAGTGTGTCTTCGACATTCAGCCTGGAGATTCAGACAGAAGGGAAAAAAGAAAAAAGAAAAGAAGCAAGTTACCATTAAAGATTTTCTGTTTCTGAAATAAGTAGGCAGTTTTCTACTTGATAATGTGAATTTACTTGCCTTGAGTTCACAGTAGCGTTGCATCTTCTGAGCTTGAGCCATTGCTGTCTTAAAGCTTTCCCTTTTACATCCTTGTCCACTCCTTAACATACAGACAACCCTACTGAAGTCCTTCTTCTGGTATAGAGCAATGCATACAGCAGGGAGATTATCTCTTCCAGCTCTTCCGGATTCTTGGTAGTAGCTTTCAATTGATTTGGACAATGTATTATGGATAACGAAGCGCTGAGTATTTAAGAAACCAAACTTTTAAGCTTTGTAAATATGCAACAGTTTTTTATTTAAAAAAATAAAAGAAAGAAGTTATATTGAAGATGAATAACATTTTTTTTGCTACTAGTAAATTTCTGATATTACTGCAGTATTGTCCTATAGTCCATAGCAAAAATACAGTTTGTGTATTAACAAGCCAGCCTTAATGACAAAATAAAATAAGTCTCCAGCATTTTAGCATAATAGCTATTACTATATTCTCAGTATAAAAAGTTGCAACAGATGTATATTGCTTCTTTCACATCAGATCTTTACATGTTATTTGTTAAAAAGATTTTTCTTTTTCAGGTTAAGAGAGCGCATATCTATAAGTAACTTTATCATTTAAGAATAAAGCCACAAATCAATTACCAGAGGAAGCATTTTGAAGTGTAGGATGAACTATACATCTTTTAGAGTGCATAAATTACAAATGACAACAGCTTAATTATAAAAACCAGTACAGAAGTAATAAAGAAACAAAGTGAAGATACTGAACTTACAACATCTGGTTTATCAATTCCCATCCCAAAAGCAATGGTAGCACATACAATGTGGACTTCACCCACATGCCATTTCCTCTGAGCTTCAACTCTTTGGCGAGCTGCCATACCAGCATGATAATATACCGTTTTGATCTTACATTTTTCATTCAAAAAATTTGAAACCTCAACACATTCATTTTTCGAAAGGCAGTATACTATTCCACATTGATTGCTGAAACGATCCTTAAGAAGCTGTCCAAGCTGCTTTAGTGATTCCTTGGTCTTTCCAATCACTTCATACTTTAAATTGGGTCTATCAAAGCTTGTCTCAAGTACAAGAGCATTTGGAATTTTTAAAGCTTTTAATATATCCTGTAAAAGATTCAGATAAGAACATTTTTTCTTCCGATAAGGCTAAATGAGAAGGCCAAAACATTTGCAAACTAATTACCTCACGAACTGACTGGGTTGCTGTGGCAGTCAAAGCCATCAGTGGAACATCTGGAAAATTTTGCTTAAGACAGCCCAATCCCCTATAATCTGGACGGAAATCATGCCCCCACTGGCTGAAAGCATCATTGGAATTAATAGAAATTGATAAGTAGCAGAAGTTTCCTTTGGATATCAAAATTCTAAAAGACTATTTTGCTTTTAAAAAGAAAATGAAACTATCACATCTAAAACTAAATTTGTAACTTAGAACTCTACAATTTGAAGGTCCTGGATCAGTATATGCCCCCCTGCACACATATCATTGGGCTAGTTTTTTTTTTTTTTTTTTTTTCCACTCAAAATTAACTGCAGCAATGAAATTGGATAAATGTACCCTAAGTCCCTAATAAAATCTGTACCCAACATTTCACAGACACGTATAACTACAGAAATACTGAAAATATTACTCTAGAAAAGTCACTTTTAAGAAGTTCATCCATCAAGTTCTCATCTTTTGATTGGAAAAACATGGCTAATAAAATTGTGCAGTCTAGAAATAAGATTAATGTTCTTTGAATATTACGATGATGATATGAAGTCCACATGAGAAGTGCAGGGACAAGTCTGGCTTACAAGGATGCACTCCATATTCATGCTAGAGAGAGAAGTGAATTTGTGTGTGTGTGCATGTACCTGGTAATACCCATCAATCTACACCAAGTCAACTGCAGCATAATATCCAAAATAGAAAAAAAAAAAAAAAAAAAACAATACCTCACACAGTGTGCTTCATCAACAACAAAACCTGCTAGTTGTCCCTGTAATAAAAATGGCAGAGCTTATTGCATAAGCAATTATTTGCTAGAAAAACATGCTTTAAACATAATGCAATCAGAACCTGAAAAAAGCCACCTTTCGATGCAGGCATTTTAATATTTCAAGAAATGCCAAGTTTCCAGCAATCCTTTCAGGAGTCACATATAAGAGCTTACACGATGGTTTCTCTTTCCTAGGAGAATGAAAAGTATAACAAAAATTTGAAAATCAGCTGTTATAAAAACAAACAATGAAGCAATGAATGGAGTTCTAAGACCAGATAATATGAATTATGTCAACAACAGTTATTGAAACAACATCTTGTTGATAGATTGTCATAAGGTAAAAAAAGAACTTCATATGAACTGGGAAAAGGAGGGAAAAAAAAAGAAAGAAAGAAAGAGGGAAACATTGCACAGGGAAGAACCTTGCCTTAGCTCTTGAAGGACAGCTGCAGCTTGGGAAGCTGTTTGTTGAGAATTCAAAAAAGTTGCTGGTATTCCAAATTTGAGATTCAGTGTAATAATCTGATCCTGAATGAGGGAAAGTAGGGGAGACACAACCACTGTAACACCTGGTTTTAGAGTTGCTGGAAGCTGCACAAAATGCACAATAATATATGTCAGAGGTGTTCAAACCATAAGCTGACTGAATTATCTGCTTCAACAACTAAACTCAAACCAGCAGTTATCACTGCAAGTTTCAAACATTTGAGATCTATCGGAAATTCAAATTAACAATACTGCTTTGAAGGTTTTCCATTAATCCCAATAACAAATAACTTGATGAATTTTGGCCAAATTATTTGTCAGCAATGTGAGCCTATTCTGGTTTATTATACATCATGGGCCATCGGGCATTTAGAGTAGTCATGACTGGAGAAATAAGATAATCAGCTCTGAGCCAACTTGCACAACCATTTCGTATATTAATTTCTAATCCTATTTCTGTTATTTCTGCCACAGAATGCAATGCACCCTGCCTATGCTGGTTGAAACCACACCAATTTGAAGTAAAGAAAATTGCACCATTTATAAGGTTAGCATTAGCATTGTACAATGCATTTATGTGATTTTTGAAAACCATAACTTTCCCCCCAATTTTTCAAGTACAAAATTTGCAACTCACAGAACCCTCAGATATTGAATTTCTAAAATAGGTTTTTTCACAATCTATAAGAAGAGCAGTGAACTGCAATTAACAATATAAGTGGTATCTAAACACATTGTTAGCCATGAAATACAACTTATCTAAATATATTGTTGGCATCATATAATTTATTAGGTGAACAAAGCAACAGGAGTAAAAAAGATGGGACCTGTTTATCTCACGCAACAAAAGGGATATGTTCTAATACATAAAGGAAGAGGCATCACCTGGTAACATAGACTTTTGCCACCTCCAGTAGGCATGAGAACAAAACAATCTTGCTTTGCCACAGATGCTTTACAAGCCTTATGCTGCAATGGACGAAATGCCATGTTGCCAAATATTACAACATTTGCCAACTCAAAGTCATCCAAAGCCTGCAATTCTTCATAACTGAGAATCCAATGTACATCTTTTCGTATCTGAGGGTGTTGCTTTTTATTGCAAATTGATGAAACTGAACCTTGAGTGACACCACTCTTACAATCCAATAAACATCAATATCAGTTAATTTAACACACGGTATGTACATACACGAGCAATTTTATGATTTGCAATATTATGTGGCATCATATTCACTAATTTAATAAGCAGAGCAAATTAATAATTTCATCATAAGATAACCATAAGCAGTGAACAGAATGTCCATAATACTCCAAGGATACAATAGCAAAATGCCCAGGAATTCTCAAAAGCTCCTATCTTTCTTTTTTTTTTTTACAGAAAATTCTTACCATAGATTTTGACAAGCTTTTACTCAAGGTGTTAGATGTAGTAGAATCCTTTCCTTTTCTGATACTAAACTCAGGATCTTCATCATCATCACTAGAGGAATCCAATTCCATCCAAGTCTGTTGTTTTTTAGATTTAGGTGAATCATCTATAACATTGACGTATACTCTTGCATCATCATTGTTATCAACCTTAATATTGTTAATAGCATCTTTCTCAAACATATTACTCAAAGTTCCACAAGCCTCTGATTCTATGGCTTGTAAATCATCATCCCAGTCCTCACAATCTTGCATAGATTCAGCTAGAGCAGCAAGAAAGTCATCACCACAACACTCAACAGTGACAAAATCTTGGCCATCATCCCCTTCCATAAAGGGAAAAAAAATTAACTCAATAAATGCAGAAAAAAAAAATTATAGACACATTCGTGAAAAAAAATTATAGACACATTCATGATCGCTGTATGTGAGAGTGAAAAAAAGAGGGTTTAGGGTTTGCGTAGATTGAGAAGAGGTACCGTAAAGAGAAATCAAACGATCTAAGCATTTCCCGGCCGATTCTTCGTCAAAGCCGCACTCGAGAGCCAAGCTTAGCAATCGAGCTTTCTCCAATTCGAAATCGTGACCCCCCATTTTTTCTTTTTCTGCTGCTCTAGATTGAGTGGTGAGTGAAGGAACAAACGATTGAAATGGAGAAGGGAGTGGTGAAATCTCCCGCGCTATTTTTCAAGACGAATAATTAATTTATTTTGCCCCTGGAAATTAATGTGGCGATGTGTGTAACGGCGTCGTTTCCATTCACAGCACAGGCGCTTAAACTTGATCTTACAAATTATTTATTCAAATAATTTACAAATTTTTTGTTCAAACAATTAACGGTTATTGAGTAAATTACGGTAAGTTTAATGAAGTAATACAAAATAGACCCTAATATTTTATGTTTTACTAAAATAAATTAGCATTCTATTTAACCGTAACTACATATATTGTTTAGAAAATTAACACATATTGAAACATGCTATAAATAAATAAATAAATAAATTATTTGTTGCAAAAATTAATATTTTATACAACATTGTTAGATAAATACCAATTTGGAGCTTAAATTTTACACTTTTGAGTTCATCCTTCAAAATGATCTCATTGCTCCCCTCATATTTAATTTTCGAATTTATCAAGTCATGTGACGTTAACAGATATTTTATAAACATGTTAGATCAATTTTATATTTTTAAATAATAAAATATTAAAGTTTAAAAAATCATATTTTTAATAATAAAAATTATTAAAGTTAAAAATCATATTAAAAAAAGAGTCAAAATATG
This sequence comes from Vernicia montana, assembly GCA_949750685.1. NCBI lineage: Eukaryota > Viridiplantae > Streptophyta > Magnoliopsida > Malpighiales > Euphorbiaceae > Vernicia > Vernicia montana. The sequence continues at coordinate 20,514 of CATKHJ010357574.1, read as the reverse complement.
AATGAATCCTTAACCAAAATAAATGCAAGTACACATTGAAGAAGGAGATCCACTTGGAGCATTTTGAAGGAGACAATCGGAGCAAAGGAGCCAAGAGTGGTCGACATGCGGATCGAAGACTCGTGAATGTCAGCGAAGAGCAATAGCCAGTATGTGTTGGGTTGCCGCTCGTGACGTGACGTCGATTTGCGATGGAGCACGAGAATCAGGGCTGTGATTGCAAGGACCGAGGCTCAACAGCGGTGAAGTGGCACTGCTATCCGGATCTCGACCAAGCTGAAGAGCGCGACGGTGATTTGAAGCTTCAAGGTGCTTGGTTGTACTTTATATTTAAAAGATTTAAAATTTTTAATTTGAAATTTAAAGAGTAGTTGCAGACGAACCAGATTCCCCCTTGTTCTTGAAATCTCTTACTTTGCCTTTGTTTGTTTGTTTGATAGGTTAGTTTATTAGCTCATTTTTAAAAAAAAAATTTGTTTTCCTTTCTTTTTTTAAATTGATAAATTTATGAAACACATATATGAGTTTCATCCATATATGAATTCATTTTTTTTTTTAATTATTATTTTTAAGTTTTCTCGGATGTATGATATTATGAGGGCTATGGAAGCAACACAATAATTGGCTTTGGCGTGAGAAGTTTGTATTAATAGCATATGTTGTGTCTTCGTGCATGGAGGTGCAAGGCGAGTAGGTTGAAGCACAAGCAAAAGGAAGGAAAATTAATTCAATTAGCAATCATGTTCCTGGTCCAGTTTTGAAGTGGTTCCCGTCTCCTAATAGTGTTATAAAGTATAATTGTGATGCTGCTATATTTAATGAGGAAGACTTGATTGGTTTTGGTATTATTTTATTTGACTTTATGGGTTGCATGCTTGCTTGCTATGTTAAAACTATGGTTGGTGAAGTTAGTGCACAGTTAGCCGAAGCCTTATGCCTCAAAGAAGCTATTTCCTGGGTTAAGCAAAAACAATTAAATAATGTCATCTTTGAGATGGATGCTAAGTCGGTAATGGATGCCTACAACAATCAAACTTTAAACTATTCAGAATTAGGCTCAATTATTTCTAGTTGTAAAAGTATGACGGGGCTGATATCAAATTGTTCTATATATTTTGTTAAGAGACAAACTAATGAAGTGACTCATGTTTTGGCAAGAATTACTCATTTTTATGTTAGTCTCACTGTGTGGTTAGAACCTCCTAATTTTATTGGTTCTTTATTTCACAATGATGTAATTTCTTTTTAGTTATAATAGTTTATTATTTCCTTAAAAAAAAAATATCAATATTTTTTATTGGTTTTTTATTTCACAATGATTAATTTCTCTTTAGTTATAATAGTTTATTATTTCTTTCAAAAAAAAATCAATATTTTTTATTATTAAAAATATATTTTTTAAAATTTTAATATTTTTTATTATATGAAAATATAAGATGAGACCTATTATATGCATTTTACTAATTTCACAAACAACTCCATTAATATATGTTATCATAAGTCCTTAATTGATTCAAAAATTAAGTATGAAGAGGTAATTAGACTATTTTGAATGATTAACCCTACATTGTATTTTTGGGCAAAATTGAGGCTCCAAAGCATTGTTTGACTCAATTTTTCCCACATTTACCATCATCAAATGCAAACCGATAAGCTTCAATAAAAAAAAATAATAAGAGAATGATATTAAAGAAGGGCAAATCCTTTCAACAGTTACATGTGGAAAGCACAAAAAATTATTACAATATGATTGAATGGAGAAACAAACGAAGGAAAAAGATTGCAAAGCTTAAAAAATAAAAAATTACATTTCACTCTCAAAGATCAAAACCCCCTCTCCCAAAAAAAAATGAAAATAAAAAAAAAAATAACATTAGTGGTATTGATATTTTCATAATCCATGCACAATCTTAGAGCAAGTCTTCTTAATCCAACGAAACCCTTTCTTGAAAGAAGATTTAACTCTCCCTTCAACTGCATAAAGTTTATATTGAGCAACTCTCTTTTTCCTCTTTATATCAGTACTACTCCACCATTTTGTAATTGATTGTGAATATAAATAATAAGAGTGCTTACTAATACTATTGTTATTGTTGTTGTTGTTGTTGTTTGGTGCCCTAATAGGTTGTTGCTTATTGGAAGGATCAAAGGAAGAGCGAGATCGGCCAACATATGGTTTGCTCTGTGTTGGTTTGTTTTTGCCATTGACGATCTCGCTCCCCATGATCTTCAAATCCTTCCCTAGCTAGTAGCTATCTGTGTCACATTTTTGTTTTGGTGTTTTTTAGGCCTTTTTATGGAGGGGAAAGGAGAGGTGGAGAAGGAAGTTGTGGTGTTTTCTTGTTGGATTTAAGGTGGTTTTTATACTTTGGGGTTCAATTTTGTTGGTCAAGATTAGTCAGTTTCTTTCATGACAGATGTTATTTTGACACCATTGACTTCAATTGAACAATAAGGGAAAGTTCTTTTTTTATCATAATAATAAGAAAAAGAAATGAAATTTATTGAATTGCTTTTCTTTTCTTATCAATTTCTATTTTTAAATTATTTTTATAATATAAAAAACCTTAGTAAAACCATCAAATATAACCAGAGTATATGCTATGAATCCCACTTTATGTAGCTTTTATCCATTTATAATTGGATTATATTGTTACACTCCCGCTTTAGTTAATAATATAAATATTTTCCCTTGGAAAAAAAAAAAAAAAGTTTACTCCGTTAAAAATAAGCTCACCTTTCCTCAAAAATAATCCTGTGTTTCCAGAAAATAATTTCTCTTTTCAATATCAATGTCCAGAAAATTGGTAACATCTAATTTTAACCTAAATGTTATATGTACAAGAAGATTATTATGTTCTAATGGAATGGAGAAAAATATGGCAAGCCAGCAAACTTGATTGTCAACGCTGGCTGTCATCACCTTCTGATGCCTTTTGACTTTTGGGCGGCCCCTTTTTTGGTTTTTTGGGATTATCCATGTGAGAAACCTGTGTACATAAACATAAAAGAAAAGGAAAAGGTTAAATAAAATATGCAAAATAAATGAAAGAACAATTGCATACAAAAAGCCTAACCGAAAACACTCGCACACGCACAGACGCATAATATTACAATCAGCACTTACAATACAAGATTTCCACTCGATTTTGTCATGCCCCTCTGGCTCTGAGACACCAGCAGGCTGAGGATGATTTCTTATGTGGTGGAATATGTGAAGCAGTACAACAGCATCAAGGGCAGCGTACTCCAGCTGCAGAATATATTGTTTTAGTTTAGTTTACATCTCATTTCAAAATGAATATAAGGATCAAAAGGTTCAATAATAATGGAGCTCTTGTACTTGTCCACACATGACATGGGCGGACATTCACAAATCAATTACCAGATTAGTAAGACCAATAGGGAAAAGACTCTCCCCTTCATCAAAATATCAGTTCACACTAGCATTGCCAGATGCAGACACCTAAAACTACTAGAACAAAAAATAATGTGGCAAACCTGATTTCAGAAAGTAAAAAATTCAAATCAGCAAGAATGTTGGATTTGCACAAGGTCAGACGAAAAAAGTGGAAACACTGCTTCCTTTTTCTAGAAATGCTCAATTACTCATATTTTAAAACAAGATTTGAAACACAAGCAAATATCTTTTATTAGATGCCATAATCTAAGAAAAGTTCATTGTATAAATACTAGGATAATTTTAATTTACATATGTATCAGCAAATGACCAGGTAATCGGAGCAAAAGTGCATGAATGCATGTTGGAAGTGTATATAGAACATGTAGCTTCAGTCAATAACTGGGAAGACTTCCATAAAACCTTTATTTTCTTCCCCCAAAACTTTTGCAGAAACGATAGCATATGGAAATTTTGATGTAGACAGATAAAAAAAAAATATACCTGGTACCGACTCAAAGGCCGTTGTTCCCAATTGCTATTCCGTCTTACTTTGTTCAAACCAGCTCCTAATATTTTCTGATTTGATAGAATGTAAAAGAGCAAGATGAGAATCAAACAGACAAGAGCTGAGATACGAAAGGTAATATATGAGGAACAGGAACTGGTGGTATTTTAATGTTTTAAATACCTCTGCAAGACCTGAGAGACCACCTCGAGGTTCTCTGAATACATTCTGGATGTCCAGTAGCATTTCATAATGCTTGAAGCACTTTAATTCTCCATATGAATGAGCTAACTGCTTTATATCACATTGAAAGTTATAGCCTACAAAACCACAAAGGCATCAGCACCTTTTGTGGAATAGCACTATTTTGATATTTAATATGATTCGCTGAATTAATTATATGCTTCATCACAACAAAATATTTAAAAGAAAGCTTGTTGATAATGACTCCCCTCTACCATCAGTAATATTAATACCTCACTTTGATAACTAAATAGAGTGCAAGAGGTTCTAAAATCAAAAAGCTCACTATAACGACAAAAGGCAAAGCAATTAAGAGACTCTCTTCACCACCATAGATAGAGATTTCAATTTTAAAGGCTTAACTAGTAAAATATGAAAGGTGTTTCTCCCAAAACCAATGTGTCTAGATAAGCCATACCAAGTTTTAGAATTCTAGGAGACTGCAAAATCCGAGTTAGGCAGTTGTCTAAAACATCAGGTAGGTCTTCAAATAACTTTATCAAGTCAAAGATGAATACCATCTTATCAGAAGCAATTTGCATTATAGAAACCTGAAACATAAGACATTCATTTTCATTATAAAGACCAAAAATACAAAACATGATGTAAAGATGACAGTATTTTTATATGTAAAACGTAAAAGCCAAGCAAAACCCTTACAAGCAAAAAAAAAAAATAATGAAAAAATACAGGCAACCTGTCATTACCTTGTTTGGTTTGCTGCCTTTCTCATAATTGGGCTTCCATTCACAATCAAGACCCACAACCTTACATCCCTCAATGTGGCTTGTTGCATCACACAAACCATCAACGTCATCTACCCAAACAATATCTTCAACAACTAACTCCTTAAGATGCAGATATCTACCATGTGAGAGACTTGCCTCAAGTTCTAAACACCAAACAGCAGTATAAGTGTCCTCCCATGACAAGTTGCAACATCAATAGCCACACAAGACCATTATGCCTATGCAATCTTATTGTTATAATCATACATCTACCATCAACATTAAACAAATTAGATGCACAATATAATGATTAAAATACTACAATCTTTCTAGCATGAGAGGCTTAGCAACATCCTTTCAGGCCAAAACTACAGCAATTGGTCCACACTGTAGCCATAGCAGCAAGCATTGTAGAACCATTTATAACAGCCTGCTATGTTCATAGCGGCAACATATAATTAACACTAAGCCTTTGTCAGTCTAAAGGGCATTTCCCTACAGGGGCTCAACCCAGCTTTACTGCCATATAGTCCATTTGCCAACACATAAAACTTCAATCAGCAAGCACAAGCAGTTTTAGTAGAAATCAAAAAGAACCAACCCCTAGAATAAGAGTTCATACTTCATATTCATCCAAAGTCCAGAAATCTATGGAATATCAATTCAATTTATGTCCACTAATATCAATCCGTAAAACCAATGCCTTGTGTGCACATATTAGACTGCAAATGCACTCAAAGTATACTGAGCTAACACACTCACCACCAGAAAGAGCCTTGCACATGCATGCATGCACTTTTTTCCTTGGTCAACACATTATGCCATGCCAGTTATAAGATAAATTAAAAAGGACAAGTCGATTCCATATTTTATCATGAAGACCAAAATAACAGACCACTAGCCTCTTCAATATATTTGACATAAAAACGCTGCATTGACATTTAAAAGTTCAGACTGTACAAAAATTGATTTGGTGTCCCATTTGCAGATCTGAGAGGTCATATTAGTGCATATTTTGAATTGACATCTGAACCAATATGCAAACAAATTTAGGAATAATACAAGATAAAAATTGGCCCAAGTTTATTAGTTGTTGATTCCTTCAGAAGCATGATAGACTCGGAAAAGCACAACTGTCAAGATGATGATGTCCACAAAAGAATCTAAACAAATACATGCATATAATATACATGCGTATAGCATACCTTTTCCTTTCAGAAAACCTTCAAGGGAGTACCGATCACAGAGTTCATCAACCTTCTCCGAGTAACCAGCCTCCATTGCCAAGTAAACCTTGGAATTGAAAATTTTTATATAATTAGTGCATATAATTTAAAGGGTAGTCAAAAGAATAGAAACTAACAGCAAATCAGAAAATATAAACTTTCCCATTATTTTTCCAAATGATATGATTCTGTATCATATAACTTATGTGCTTATTCTACCCCTTTTGCATTTTGATAACTGATTTGATACTTCATTTCATACTATCAGACATAGAACTCTTTAATTTTATTGAAATGCAAAGAGAACTAAGGATAAACTGTAAGGCAATGATGCTGAGCTGGGAGAAGGACCAATGCATCAAAGAGAGGCAAAACATACCTTAATGATGTAGCAAAATCATAGAACATTATACAATAAAACTGCCAGCTTCAGTTTATCAAAAATCACACACATACGTACAGCAGTCATACATGTAAAAAACTACTCACCAAATATTCAACAAGTTGCCTATCGCCATGTGTCTTTGCCTCTGCAATATCCCATAATGCCTTTTCTGCCAACTTCTTCAAAGAGCTGTGCAAGTCAGTGCAAAGTTCTTCTTATAAAAGGAGATGGATCAAAGGCAAAAGAACCCTATAAAAAAGAATCTAAAAGGAAGAAAACCATGGTTTATGGGAAATACAAGTCAATTAAAATACCTTTCTTTGCATTTGTGGTATACATCAGGAAATTCTTCCTTCAGATTGTTTTTCTTTATAGTCTCATAAGCATGCTTTAGCATGTTCCTGTCGACATACTCCTGAATAAGTACACGTAACATTGGCTTCCCCATAAATGCTGCCCATTTTTCAGCTGCTTTAGATTGTTTATTCTGCATCATTTTGAGGAGGAAAGACTGCCCAGACTGGCGGATAGAGAAATGTTCTAACAGAGTGACTGCCGTCATATATGACTGAGATTCTACCAAGTTAAAAATATAATTTTCAACAAATTTTTTTCCCGAGTCAAACCTATTATCATTTTGCGCCTTTAATTGGCATATGGCTTCTTCAATGTTTGTCAACTTGACATCAAAAACTTCAAGTATCTTGACAACTATCCTCTCATCATGGTCAACTAAGCCTCCAACAATGTCTATAAACAAACGGGCTGCTAGAACTTTTGCTTGCAAGGTGTCTTCTGAGGTGTGTGCTAGTTTTAGAAAACGACAAAGAGCAGACACAATCAAGTGACTGAACCCTTCAGAATACAATCCAAAAATGGGCAGCACATGCAGGCATTGAACAACGAAAGTGGCAGGTCCTGGTTGGGGAGAATTATTTAGTGCTTGATGAACTTGTTGCTGAAGAGCTCTGAACTTTTTTGTTGCCTTACATGAGCCTGTGAAATGTGATCATAGAGAATCATGCACAAGAAAGTATTCAATATAACAACAAAAGAACAGAAATGAACCCGAAGGCAATGGTTTTAAAAGAAGGTCCATTACATAGCATGCCAAGCATGATTTAGTTCTAAAATCAAACCATTGAGTATCATTTGCAGAAGACACGATAGTCATAAAAAATTCAAGAAAGTTAGAAAGTTCTATACAGTTGGAATGGATTTAAACAGTTCAACCAGAATTCATCTTGAAGGCTAATTTAACTTTGACAAGGAACTTAGGTTCAATCACAACAATTAAGTCCTTGAAGTCTATTTAATGAAACTTCTATATGCACCCTAAGTCTTCCAGCACTTGCCAGACAGAGTAAATTACAATCATGCAGTACATAACTATCATATAAACTTATACAAACATGTCAATTTCCTATATTTGGACGAGAGAATTAATCATTGAATAGTGAGTTTTTCTTTAAAAAAACTAGCTGGCAGAAAAGAGGGGAGCAGAAGGTAAATATAGTGGAACATCCATGGCAACCTTTCTCACTAATGATTCTAAATATCTCGTACATGCACACACAACAAAGAAGGAGAGAATAACATTGACATTTGGTGAACATATGGATGTGTCTCAAAATATTACATATTATAAAATTCCATTTCAAATTAACTACCATGAATAATGAACTCGCTGCTTCTCTAGAGAAAACTTCCCAAATAGAACAGAATCAGCTCATCAAGGAAAGAAGGTCTTACCATGAACATAGCACTCTTTAAGAAGGTATAAGAATACTACAGGAGAAACATAAGTTAAGTCAGAGAAGGCATGAACACAAATGGCTGATAAATGACAAGTTTTTTCCTTCTTGTTTTGCGGCTCTAGAAGTCTCTCCTCCAAGCCCATGCCAAAAATAAATAGCAGCCTAAACAACAACAGAAACTGGTGTAAGATCATCCAAAACATCAGAACAAAAGTTGATGTAAAATAGCAATGGCAAATCATAAATAGGAATGTAAACTAAAAATGTAGTGATTACAAAAACAAAGTATCTACAATTCAAATGCAGAATAAATCCCTAACTATAAAAAACAAAAATAAACTCAGAGTTTTTTTTCTCATCATTGTCTGTCCATATCATTAAGGAGAACATAATACAAACCTATCACCAAAATGAACAATGGTGCACATGTTACAAAGAAAAAATAATTAGCGTTAAAATTGGTAATAGAACAAAAATAGCTCTAAGAAAGCAAGAGGGGAAAAAAAAAAAAAGTACAGTTCCAACACAGATATGACAGTGCCACTGCCAATCGCACAATTATTAATTTGTTTGGTTGCCGAGAAAATACAAAAAGCATGAAAAAAAAAAAAAAAAAAACCTCATTTTCCTAGAATGCAGAGTTAAGTTTCCAGCCATGAACACCAAAAAAAGAAAAAAGAAAAAAAGATAAGAGAAGACAAATATTTACAAAATTCTTCCACAAACTCTAATTTCCTTGTGTTTCTCAGTAACCAAACAAACACTGTGCACAGTAAACGACAATACCAAAACTGAACGCTGTTAGGATTCTTCAGCTATCCTTTCTCTGACTCGCTCTCCCAAAATCACTCTCTCTAATGCCAAATTCTAAATGCGTGACTGTCTATTCTGGGTCAGTCACTGTATATAAAACCTGACTGCCCAAAAATAAAACAAAAAAGAAAGGGCAAGGATACAACACTTGCGGGCCTGGTAGATTTATGCTGCTCCTGTTGTTAAAAGGGGCAAAATGGTTAGGTTGGAGTAGAAAGACGTTTATATCCAAACAGAAATTTTGGTTTGGGCTAGGAGGATGAGGTCAGTTTGATCTTTATGTTATTTTTATTTTTAATAAGTCCATATGCTATACAATAGTAGGAGACAAAATTCATATTAGAATTTTCCCTTTGCGGCAGATAATGGCCAATTAGCTTATCTTATTGATAGGTTGATGTGATGCACATAAAAATATTAATTATTTACCAGTTATTATCATTTATCATGATGCATCATTCAAATTATATTATAGTTTATTTTTTTAAAATTAGTGTATAAGTGATGTCTCCTACAAGTTAAATAGAAATATATAATATGAGATAATTTAATTCATTTTAATTAATCAATACGCTGATTGGATCATAACATACACAATTATTATTATTATTTTATTAAATTTTAAATATTATCTTATGATAATTTTGAATATTAATACAAATAAAATATATAAACTAGTTAAATATAATAAAAAAAATTATATCTAATTAATATGTATAATTTTTTATTTAAATATATAAAAATACAATGACGTGAAAAAAAAAATTAATCCACTTAATTATTATAAATATAGATATTGATTCAATCTCTGTATAATATGTGGAAAGTATATATAAAAAAAAATTAAAAATAATAACAGTATTGAGTCAAATATTTTTTAAAAAAAACACTATTAAGATGTTATGGGTACCGGACAAACCAGAATAATATTGTACCGGAGAAGTGAACAAAGGATTTGGGAAAGGAGCATCTTTATTATATATATGTGAAATATAACATCTAAAAAATAATTTATCAAAATGATAAATAAGAAAAATATCACCTAGTTGAGGAATTATCTCAAAAAATAATATCTATTGGGAAAATAAATATATATAATGACTCCGAAAGGCCAAAGCCAGATTTGAAAGCTCAGTTTCACCGTTATTTTTTTTTTAAAAAAAGGACAAAAATATTTTTATTTTCAAATAAAGGTCGTCAGCCTTTTTAACCTCTTGACACGTTTCATTTAATCTCTTAAAATCAGGATGACCCACTAAGCTACAAGACACGTCAGATACACGTATGAATTACTGTACAGATAAGGCTGCGAAATTATTTAATATATCGATGTGCCATACATTCTCACGAGCACAGATATAAAATGAGAAATTATTGAGTACATCAAGTACACTCAGAAATGATATCTCTTACACTCACAAGTACATGAAACTCATATAAATTTAAAAAAAGATGGATTCAACGTAGATGTGAGTGATAGTATCAATCAAGTGATTTGCCCTTCGGGCATCCTCAATCCAAAACTCTATATTTAATGTAATTTTTACATTAAAATAATATAATTTCAATACCAATTATTATTTCATCTCCATTCCACTACATTAAATATTACAAAAAAATATATATATTTTTAGAATATTCTCTTTTTCTTTTTTCTATTTTAATTCTATAATTTTAAATTAGTTTCCTACTTATTTTTTAAATAGTAATTAATATTAAAAGAATAATATTTAACCTCATAATCAACATTTAAAAAATAATGATTTTATAAAAAAATATTTTTATTAAATATTTAATAATTATTTAATCAATTTTTGTCTCATATATTTAACATTTTATTGTCAAAATACATTAAAAAAAACTTATATTTAAAACAAATTATAGATAAATTTAAATTTATTTAAAACAAATTATAGATAAATTTTAATTTAAATTCTAACATATTTAAATTTAAATTAAAAAAAATTAATATATATGTAGTGCTTAAATCTTGCATGTAATATCTATTTCATTTAATATTTTAAAACAAAAATTATTCAAAAAAATAATTTAAAACAAAAAAAAAATAAAAAAAAAATGCTGGATAATTCACTACACCAAATATAGTGCAATAAATAGTGCAACGCGAAGATTTAGTGCAAATTTCACACCAAATATGGAGTTTTAGTACGTTGGAAATGACCTTAGGATGACAATGGCAATGGATAGGATATGATCATATGAATGTGTTTTGGCACATTTATCTTCGTCCTATATGACAAATTATGATTGATCATGACTCATGAGTCATCTATCCTAATACCAAAACTAGAAAAATCATCCACTTTTCTTCTCATGAGTTATGACTCCATTAATAATATGAGATCCATGAAAGGAACTTGTCAGAGAAATTATAGGCATCTTATTGAATCACAAGAAAAGGCACAAACCTCATTGCCACATTTCTTTCTTATGATCTTGTCCATAACAGCACAGAAACTACCATACAATCTTTCATTTAGCATATAAACCTTTACCTGGATTCATGCCTTTGTATCCTTCATACAGAAATATGCACTACTCACCCATGCAAAACTATAAGAGTATGTTTAGTAGGTCGTAATGGAATATAATATAATGTAATCAAATGCATTTCTAGTAACATTACACTATAAATATATTTGATTATATTACATTACATTCCATTACGATCTACCAAACATAATCTAAGTTATCCTCTGAACCTCATGAAAAAGGTTTTTTTTTTTTTTCTTTTTTCAGCTCACCTTTCTATGGTTTACAGTAAAATCAAGCAGCCCCATGGGCTATGTAGTCAATAGGTCCAATTTAAGAAGAGCAGTTGAATTCTTAGTCACATCTTTCTCACTTTGCCAGGGTATATTTTCACTGGAGATCCCATTCAAGATGTTACAAGCACATCTGAAGCCTGAAGAACTGTTCCAAGGATCAAGGCAGAAAAAGATACCTAGTAATGTCTGTTAAATACCAATGAAGGTTTGTGTTTCAATGAGCCCATATTAGAAAGGAAACAAAAGATGATACTTCTTTGGGCTTTTCCTGGTGTTAGTTGGGGTTGGTAGAGGGTTGCCCTCATAGAAAAAAGGGTTTCAACATCAGCAGTCATTTGCAGAGTAATTTGCACTTATGAAATGGTCATTTACTTCCTATCTATAAGTTCAAGCACCTCCTCCCTCTAGCTCAATTAGCAACAAGGACACAAATGGCACCAATAATATAATATAACTATACATATAGGAGTAAAGATGAACGAGGAAACTACATTATACCTAAGTAATTGAAGTCAAATGCCAGGAATTATTCGTTTGTGTCCATATGCAATGAGCAATGCAACCAATGAGTTTGCATGTTAATGTCTTATCTTTCTGTTCTGCTTGACACTAAGGAAATGATCTGTTCTTCAACATAATGACACTGCCATGAGAGAGAGAGGGAGAGGGAGATGGTTGAGCATAATTTACTGTTCTTATTTTAATAAGAACAAGAGAAGACATGGACACATACACTATCTTGATGAAAATGATTGAGTCGAGTGACAAATAAAGTGGATATGCAATAAAATTTTAAATGAGAACAACGCAGACGTACCAGGTTTTGTTTGTTCCCAAAGTGATCAACATAGGTCAACTAACGTGATCTGTATGAGATATATAGGTTTCTATAGCAAACTGAGAGTGACTGATATTACTGTGCAAGTATTTTCATCTATTTGATTACCTTAAAGGGCATGACTTAACCTCAACTGACAACTGATGCTGCAATATCTGAACACAAATAAAAATGATAGTCAAAAGAGCAAGAATTTAGAGTATTAATAATATTGATTTACTTCAAAAGAATAATATTAGTAGTGGGACAAAAAATTATACAATTTTGGACTGTGCTAACTCTTTTTTGAGTTCTCTCTCCATGTTCCCTACCACAGGTAAAACAGTTTTATCCCTGGCTTCCTTGAATACCTACCAAAATATCTTTAGTCAACACAACATAAAAGTTGTTGCCTAAGGAAACACACAAGAATTGACATTGGATATGAAATTTCGATATGAAAAAAGGAAAAAGTGATATGGCACTCTTTGATGCTAAACTTGATAAATAACTACAATACCAAAAGCAAAGTATAAAAGCCATGCAAGTTCTTGCAAGCAATTATACGATTGTCTTTGTTGTGGTTACACAGGCACAATAATTTTGTATCTACCTTGCTTTCCATATGTTCTGTCATGACATTATATTGAATTCATACTCTCGCTCTCTTCTCTCCTCTCGTGCCAAAATACAGAAATATATTTATTGTACAAAATCCATTATAGAGATGAAAATAATGAAACAAAATACACAGCACATCAAATATACATCCTACACATTTTTCCTTTTTATTGCACAAGAATCTATGCAGTAGACCATGATATAAAAACTTTAATAAGTGAGATGGTGTATGATAGTTTCTCTAAAAAGCCATCACCAAAACTCACTATAATAATGAAAATGGATGAAGTTAGCAGTTAGCTTATTTGAAGGCTACAAACTATCCACATTCTAACCAAAGCTTCATATAGTACACACATCAATCTCAGGTGCATTGAAAAAATATCCTCCTTGCACACATATTTTAAGACTATCTTTGTAATCACACATCAATATTAGATATTCTTAATGTACAAGCATCTATACATGGTGCTAATATAAAGCATACCAGTTTGAATCCTTCATCAGAATGTAAAAATTCCATATCATGGAAGTTCAGATAATCATATTGTTGTAACATGACAGATAACCGTATGATGACGCAAAGAATTCTGAATCTCTTCTTTAACTGAAATCAATACAGAAACATAGGTTAAAAAGTGAGTGCATTCTTTTCTTTTCACCACTGAAACAAACAAAAACAGTTTGTGAGAATATAAAGAGTAAGATACGTCTTCAGAAATCTCCTTCATAGTCGAATGATCAGACTTTGGAAATTTCTTCCTGTGATGCCTTGTAAGAAGCGCTATTAACTGCAAAAATTACAAAAAAATTATCATCACAGAGCGCAGTCTCAGAATATGCATATTGAGGACAAAGTATGATGAAATGTATGCAGTGTACCTTGACCTCTTCATCACTGTATCCATGAAGATAATCACCATTCTATACAAGAAGAAAAAGTTTGTCAGGCATAAAGATAAAATAATGGAGAAATAACAACTCTCAACACAATGCAAGATGTTTACAAGTTCCTCAACTATATAGGCACCTCCATGCATAGATCACTAAGAGTTCACAGAAATTTCTCACCATTCACAAAATTCAAACTATATATCCTACTTCTTCAATAGCTACAGGTAGCTAGATACATTGTATGCATGCACAACCATTGCAAATGTATTATTAGTATTTGCTAAGGGCCAGTTTTGTGATCCTGAAAAGAACAGAGTACATACCATAATAATTTGATAAGTCTGCTTATGGTAACCCTTTTTACCAGTGAAGAGCCCCATATTGTGAAGCAAGCAGGCAGCTTGAAGACATTCAGGATCCTTTTCAGCCAAGTGAAAATTAATCCTATCTTGATCATTAGAAATCTCTAACCATTTTCTCAAGCCCTCAAAAATTTGCTGCAGCAATCACCGAGTCATTGGATATATCAAAAACAATCATTTTCTACTTCTGAAGAAGACCTAAATCATAAAGTTTTTGTTTCTCATTTAGGTACAATGCTCATATTGGAAATCAGATTCTAATGAGCAATAGCAATGACATTGCATTAATTACCCCCCAGTAACTATTATAATACCTTTGCTTATCTTTTGCAAAAAATACATGTGCTTGCTTCATCAAACAACTTTTTTTAATTAAAAAATATATTAAAATGCCAATGGTTCAATTTAAGCTAACATAATGTGAATTTGAGAGATACTTTAAAAAATAATAATAATAAAGCTAGGAAGTTTAGATTACATTGGCAAGGCTAGCACATCGAGCTGCAAATATAATTCTCTTCTTGTCACTAAACCTTGTAGCAAGCCTTACAACAGTATGCCACCTTGCATTAGCATTCAGATCATAACCATCAAACACTTCCGCCAAAGTTTCAGCAATAACACCTTCTCCCAATGCATACCCTGAAACCTCCATTTCTTCAATTTCAAGAACCTCAAATATCTCCTCCAATAACACAGCACCAGCAACAATAAACTCTGATCTTCTCTTAAAAAACCCCTCTCTCCTACTCCTTTCTCCCTCTCCTTCTTTACACAACTTCTCAACAACACACCTCAATTCTCCTCTACTGAATTTCCAATCCCTCTTACAATCCCTAAACAAAATCTCATTATTAGAAACCAAATCTTGTCCATAACCATAAAAAACAGCCTTCTCAATTGCCCTAATAGTTCCTGAAGTTCCAACAACCACCTCAAAACCACAATCCTTAACTTTCGCAACCAACCCAGATTCCTTTATAACCAACCTAACAAACTCTCTCATATCTGAAACTTTACCACTATCGACAAATTTCTGAGTCAAGCCCACATGCCCCAACTTCAGAGAGATCCCTAGAATAACATTCCCTCTCTCCCCTATAACAAACTCAGTAGACCCACCTCCAATATCCACAACCAACACTCTTTTCTCAAAAACCGGTAAAAATTGAAGTACACCCAAGTAAACAAACCTTGCCTCCTCTTCACCAGGCAAAACAACAACATCTAATCCAGTAGTTTCATGTATTGCCTTGCGAAGCTCAATTGAGTTATTTGCCTCGCGCAGTGCTGCAGTGGCAACGCAGCGGGTCCGTTGGGGAGAGACGTTATTGGACTTTAGAATTTGGTAAAAATTTTGGAGGCACTCGAGAGCGCGAGCATGGGATTCTATGGAGAGAGAAGTGGAACAGTCGCGGCCGAGGCAAACTGGGTTCTTGTGGCGATCGATGGTGAGGAATTTGCCTGATCGGTCTGCTTGGACTATTAGCATTTTGAAGGAGTTTGTGCCCATGTCTATTGAGGCAAAGAGATTACTTGATGAACCCATTAATTTTTCGAGCTTTTCCTGAGCTTTTGTTAATTAATTGATTGATTAAAGGAGAGCTTTATCAGATTCAACCGAGAAGGCGATCACGATCAGTGGATTTCTATTATTCACAAAAATAATAATAAATCAATTAAATTAGATTAAAATATAGTAGAACCAAACGGTATGTCGTTCTATGACAGACTCAAAGACACCAACCCTCCTTTTAGTTAGGGCTAGGGGTGTACAGTTGGATTAGGCGGGTTTGTGAGTAAACATATTAAACTAAATTTGTATTTTGGTTCGATAAATTTTTAAATTTTAATTTTAAATTATTTTAATTTATTAAAAATTATATTGAATTTAGTTTGGATCGAATTAAATTTTATATTAATTTTAAATTCGAATTAATTTACAATAACTCCTTATTTTAACTTAATAAAATATTTTTATTATATATATATATATATATATATATATATGAAATAGATAAAAGAAAAAATAAATTAAGAAATAAAAAGAAATAAACATTAATTCTATTTAAATTAAAATTATTACCATTAAAATAAAAATGAAAAAACAATAAAATATTTAAATGAATATAAGATATCATTAAATGAAATTATCTCTTAAAATATTATTAAATATTTTGATGGGTTATTTAATTAATAATTATTTTTATATTATTATAATTTAATAGTTTATAATATATTTTTATATATATTTAATATTTCAAATTGGTTAAAGTTGTAATTATTTGAAATTTTATTAAATTACAAACATATATATTTGTAAACTATGATTTTCCATTTACTTTGGATAGATTCATCGATTTGATTGGATTAAATTTTTTTTTTTTTTTACAGCCCTTACTTTTAGTCGCTTATTTTTCAAATTCAACGTCAAGTACTTTTAATGTAAGCACTTTTAACATGTTCCGATATTTAAAAAAAAAAAAAAAAAACATGTTCCAAGAGATAACGTCATGCCGTTTCCACAACCCTATGAAACAAAATTAAAATTTTACAGGCTTTTGCAAAATAAATCAATATTTTTATTTTTGATAACAGGTTATCATAAAAGTTATTTAATATAATATAATTATATGACACTTTGATTTATAGATCATTTAATTTATATACTACTTATTTGTTTAATATATATAAAATGTGAATATAGTTTTGTATATTAACAATAAATAGTAATATGTATTTTAATTAAAAAAAAAAAAAACTTGGTTGTCTGATCCTATAGGATCAGGCATATAGGATCAAACAATCCAACTCTTTTGGGAAGTGTCCAAAAATTAAGAAAGGAAGCCTCCCTTGATATTTATTATTTTTTTTAGTTTTTTTTTATTTAGTTGTTTCTATTTATTTTTATTATTATTTGAAATAAGAATGAGTAGTTTATTAAATATATTTTTTATTTATTTAACATATATTACTAAAAATATATAATAAAATATACAATTAAATATTTCAAGATAAAAATATTAAAATAATTGTGTAGTATAATTATTATTTTAGAAAAATATTATTTGAACATAAAACATTTTCACTATATATATATATATATATATATATATATATCCCAATATTAATATTTGACTCAAATGTCATATAATCTAATATAATTAGATGACACTTTTACTTATAGGTAATCTAATCTATATATTATTTAGAGTGCATTTGGATCGGAGTTAAAAAAAGTTAAGTGTTACTCATGTAATATTTTAACTCTCTTTAATATTGTTTGGTAAACTTTTAGATATCAATGTTAATATTTAATCTCCTTAACAATTACTCACACTTACACTTTAATTTATTAATCTATGAGATGTTAAGGTAAAGACGTATAACAAAAATAAATATGCAAAAAAAAAAGGCGCGACTGTCTATTAGAAAAGAAAAAAGAAAAAGTTTTTTCTTTTTTATATAATTGATTTTTTTTCTTTTTTTTTTTTTTTTTATATTTCATTTATAAAATTGTTTAACTGGAGATTTATTTTTTTAATTTTATTTAGTTGTAAATTATGATTGATTGCAAGTTTATTTTTATTTTATTTTTTTATAGTATTGTTTTATTCGTTAAAATATGATAGGTTTTTTTCCTAAAAAAATAAATAATTTGTTTTAGTTAGTAAAAAAATTTGTGAAAATGTCTTTTTTTTTAAATTAAAATTTTTCATTAAAATTGTTTTTAATGTTTTATACAAAATTCAGTTAACTATGTTAATAGTTTATCTATTACCCTTAAATTGTCAAATGAGATTAACAATTTAACTATTACACATGCAACTATTAATATCTTAATAGTTACACTTATAATTATTACACTTTATATTTTTAATATTGATCCATACGCACTCTTACTTGAAATGGTCATAAGTAGCTTATTAAATATACCTTATACTTATTTGAACATATATCGACTATTTGAATATATATTATAAGTTAAACTTATTTACAAAATATAATTTAAATAATATGATAGACATTATATATAAATTTTAAATTATCACTTTTTTTTTTTCAATTGTTAAATATTTTTAATATATTATCATTTTTCTTGAATGAGATAATTAAATCTAGTATAATTTGAACATAAATAAAAATAAAAAGTATATTGGTGGTTGTCCGATTCATAATAATTGAACGACCAATATTGCGTATGGTCGTCCAATTCATATGAATTGAACGGCCATAAGCATATAAGCCATTTTTTTTAATAATTATAATAAATAATTATTTTAATATTTTTATTAAAATATTTAGTATGTATATTTTATTATATAATTATTAGAAATATTTTAATTTAATAGTATAAGTTAAATGAGTAAAAGGTATATATTTTTTATGAAATCAGTAAAAGGTATATTTAATAATAAATAGATATAAGATGTTTAGGTTAGTTTATCATTTTAGTAGTTTGTCAGTCATTTGATATAATTGTCATAATTAAAAAATAGTAATTTAATGATTATAAAGTGTAAGTTTAATATATAAATCTGGTGCGCTATAAAATGACTTATAAAAAATATATATATATATATATATATATATATATATATATATATATATATATATATATATTTATAAAGAAATTGTTATATTTAAGTTATAGTTCTCTCTTTCTTTCTTTTTTAACTGTAATCGAGCCGAGCCGAGTTTTAACATGTTTAGGCTCGGCTCAATATTTTTTTTTTAAGTTCGAGTTTTAAATTGAATTTGAAATCATGTTCAAATTTGGCTCGTTTAAACTCGAGCCGAGTTCGAACTTAACTCGAGCTCAGCTCGTTAATAAATTATAATTTAGCTAAACTCGAGTCCAATTCATTTTAAAATTCGTTTATAATTTATCAAAATATTCAACTTCCTAAATATTTATTTCTAATAAAATAATTATAACAAAAATACTTAAAACTAACATAAAAGCAAAAGCATCCAATTAGTAAAAAAAAAAAAAAAAATCAATCATAAAATTGAGCATTACATATATTACAGTGATATTACTCTCTTCATTCTTTTTTATGTGTCGTTTTTTGTTGTTTCACAAAGATTAAGAAATAATTAATTACGTTAAATTCAAAAAATAAGATGATTAAATTACTCTTATTGATTATAGAGTAATGGATAATATATGTATTAATTATAGAGTATATGATAAGGATATAATTGGAAAAAAAAATTAAAGTTTTATTGGTTTCCTAAAGTGGCATATATTTTGGAAAGAAATTCATTCAAAAAATGTCAGATAAAAAGGAATGGAATGAGTAATTAATAAAAAAAATATTTTTAAAAATTAGAATATTAGATTACATAATAAGGAAATTAGATTATATTAATCAGGAGTATATATATTTTAGTCAAATTAAATTACCAACAAATTTATAAGAGTATTAAAATATATTTTTTGGAGTGTCAAAATTATTAAGTTAATAATAATAATAATAATAATTAAGTTGTTCACGAGCTTATTATCGAATTGTTCACGAGTCTATTAATCGAGCATGTTCATGAGATTATTATCAAGTTGTTCACGACCCTAATATAGCTGAGCTTTTCTTTGCTCCTCAACTCATTTATTAATCGAGTCTTAAAGTTGTGAACCCTTAATTTTGCACCTCAGAGTATGGTTGAACCTGACTAACCATTGGCGGGAGTGCGGCAGTCAAACGGAAGAAGAAAAGCAGAAAACGGGCCCGAAAATTGAATATGGGCCTGCGGGTCCCGCATGAAGAGCCTGCGGTTGCCGCAGGAGTGTTTGCGGCAGCTCTTTGCTGCCGCAGGGTCCCCCTGCGGTACCGCAGGGGCCCTGTGCGGCAGCGCGTCCCTGATCCGAATCCCACATCTGAAAAATGGGAAAACAGTCCCCCATCCCTTCTACTATATATTCAGACCCTTCAAGACAGTTGAAGAGACACCTGGACTTGCTTGATTA
>CATKHJ010357322.1:0-10465 GCA_949750685.1 Vernicia montana | reverse complement strand
CACCAAAGAGTAATTTACAAGCAACCTAATCTTACCTTAAATGGTATTAATCACATGCATCTTCAAAAAGATGACTAATTAATCTCTAATTAGTCCTTCAAATCTTCATTAATCACATAGTCATGTATAATTAATCATAGGGTTGATTATTATGCACAGTGCAAAAGTAATACAGCACAATTATAACACAGTACAATTATTTTTTAGACAGTGCAGAAAATAATACTGTCTAATTAAATAGCAGACAGTGTTGGGATAACACTGTATAATAACAGACAGTGTAGAAATAACACAGTATAATTAAATTGTAGACACAGTGTTTTAATAACACAGACAGTACATTACAAAAATTAACACAGATACAGTGTGAAATTAATGCAGACACAGTGTACAAATAGTATAACTACAGTGTAAAAATTATACAAGGGGTGCAGGGTATTACACCTCATCACTCCTCTTTCAGAAGATATCTCTACTAAGCCAAGTATAAAAGGCTATCTTGCATGTCCATGCGAGAGCAGCTAATTCTTCATACTCTCATCTTTTTCTCTCACTTAAAAAGCTTACTTACACCTTAAGCTTCAGGAATCATCTTATTTCCATGGCTAAGTTGAGCGTCGGAGTTTCATTCCCAAGCTAAGGCCTGGACTCCCTCACTTTCTTGTGTTTTGCAGATCATTCACAGGTCTATCCTTCAAGCTTTCCCAAGAATCCAGCCTTTTTTCTCCTAATTAAAATATCTGAGCGTATCAGATTGTGCCATCTGTGGGAAATATGAGCAAACATAGTTGGGTTCTTTAGCACCCATGCTTTCCTTTTCTCTTTGAGAATAGTTGGCTTGGCTTTCCTTTTCACGTTCTTGCAACCAAAACTTGAACCTTAACAAAACCACACAAGATCCTGCAAAAGACTCAAGATATGCCTCACCGTGAAGAAACATTGCAACCTCTACAAGATCCGGGAACGTCCATGCAAAAGGTTCCGGATACTTCAATAAGCCAAGGTTTGCCAGAAATTCCATCCACAATTTCTCCACCACCTTTGCTTTTACCCATGCAAAACCCTCAGGTGCTTCTGTTGATTTGGCTACATCCTTGCAATATTTAAATACCTTGGTACCACAAAACACTCCAACCCAACCAATGATTGTCTCAAATGTATCACCATGAGTTAATACTTCATCATCCTTACAATTGATTCATTCCATTATCTCCCATCTCTCTTCCACAGTACAAGCTTTAGCCACCGCTCATAAACAAACACCTTCTCCTCCAGTTCCTGATACAACTATAGCTCCAGAACATGTTATAGAACGAAACACAAACACATCCTTAATCCCAGACCCTTACACTCATGCTGTGGACAACATCGAAAAGAGTCAGGCTAAAAGACTGAAGTCCAAGATTGTAAATCGGGATAGAGATGATGAAGATGAAGATGATGAGGATACTGGGGATTATTCCTTTACTTCGAAGGGATGGAAGACACGATCATGAGAACTAGGGATTGTTTCAAGATGAAGGGCGATCTCAACATGCCAATGATAATAGAGGAGAATGAAGCAATCAGAGGAAAGATGATCAGTTAGACAAAGATAAGAATAAACGGTATCCTAGCGGTAAAGGACACTCTAAGAGGAGAAGAAGAGGAGCGGAGATGTCTTAATCGATCTCTTCACATCATAAAAAACATAAAGACCCATATAGTCAAGAAGCTATCAGTCAGCACAATCCGCAATCCAGAAGGAATGAGAGAAGTTATGAAGAAGTTTTTTGAGGAGATGGGTGGTGATAGAGGAAAGAAGGAAATGGATAAAAATCTAGCACTTACTCTAAAATCGCCCTTTGTGAAAAGAATTAGCGGTTATAAAATGCCAGAAAAATTTAAACCACCTACTATCACAAGATATGATGGAGAGTCATACCCGAAGATTCATGTGATGGATTACAAACACGCTATGGAATTGCAAGCCACAAGCGATGCAGTATTATGTAAGGCCCTTCTGAGGATCCTTGAAGGGGGCAGCAATAAGGTGGTTCGATGGATTAGATGAAGAAAGTATAAGTTCTTTCAGGCAGCTTGTAGAAAGTTTTATCTATCGGTTCGCTGCAAGTATCCCAACAGAAAAAAAAAACTCAGTTCTTGGAACAGGTAGTTCAAGAAGATAATGAATCTCTTCGAAATTATGTGGCACGTTTTAATAGAGAAGCTTTGAAAGTGACAAGGCTAGATCAATCTAGGGCTGTCGAAGCACTCCAGAATGGTACAATTCATAAAGGTTATTTTAAAGCCCTGAGTCGACATGCACCTCAATCCTTAGAAGAAGCAATGGCTATAGCCCAAAAATATATTAGGCAAGACGATGCCTATAAAAATAGTTTTATTTCGAAGAGGAAACAACTGGAAGTTCATAATCTACCAGGGATTTTCAAAAAACAGAAGAAGGAGAATGAACAGCCCCCATTGATGGAGAAGAATGAAAACGATATTAACTTTAGAAGAAGAGGTCTGGGAAGACCTAGACAACCACAATTTGATCCTTCGAAATTCACACCTCTCATCGCAAGTCCAACGAAGCTGTTTGCGGCATTCCAAGATCAGAATCTATGGATGAGGCCCAAACCAATGAGAAGAGCTCCAGAGTTAAGAGATAAAACCAGATATTGTCTCTTTTATGATACTCATGGCCACAATACCAATGAGTGCAGATCATTGATGGAAGAAATCGAAAGACTCATTCAATAAGGGTATCTCGGGAAGTTTTTGAAGGAACTAAAAGTTGGTCGACAAGAGTCAAAAGTTATTCAAGACAGAGATAAACAACCTGCGAATGATGGTTCGGCAGGTATAATTCATTGTCTAACTGGAGGACCTATTCAATCTCCAATCAGCAAAACTAAAGCTAAGACTTTAGCACGGAAATGAGAAACATCGAAATTTGTATTCTGTAATGGAGCAAAAATGTGGATGGATGAGAACGCATCAAACACTTCATATGCGAATCCCATAGTAATTCAAGCTATCATTGTTAATTTTTAAGTAAAAAGAATTTTGGTAGATGATGGCAGTTCTGTGAATTTGATCACTATAGAGGCATATAGGAAAATGGGATTAAAAGAAGAAGATCTTGAGGAATTGAATAATCCTATCCGCATATTAGACGGATCTGAAGTCCTATCAAGAGGAATGATAAAACTACCTTTTACAATAGGCTTAGCACCAGACTGTGTTATTGTAATGACTACCTTTGTAGTTGTTCAGACACCATTAGCCTATAATGTCTTAATGGGGCGACCATTATTATATGCACTAGATGCTTCAGTCAATATCACGAGATTACTGATGGTAATTCTGAAGCTATCAGGGGGAGAGCTCAATATATATGGTACTCAGACTAACGAAGCAAGTGGGTTAGGGACAAATCAGAGGAAGAGAAAGCAACATTCTGAGGAAATAGCAATGATTGAGATAAGGCGAAGATAGGTGAATTAAAGCAGTCTCAATGAACTGAGCTAGTGGAAGCATTAGAAAAATTCTTTGTTCAAGAGGATGACCCGAAGAGATTTTTACTCATCAATTCCTCATTAACTGAAGAGCAAAACAAAGAAGCTCGACATTTCCTGAAAGAAAGTCTGCCCAACTTTACTTGGACCTCAGCTGAGATGAAAAGGGTTAGTTCAGAGATTATTACGCATCAACTCAGCGTTAATCCTGATTTCAAGCCTATAAAACAAAAGAAGAGATGCTTCGGAGTCGAATGACAGACCATTATTAATGGTGAAGTCGATAAGTTAATGGAAGCAGGATTCATTCGAGAAGTTTATTATCCTGAATGGTTGGCCAATGTAGTCTTGGTGAAGAAGCCCAACGGAACTTATAGAATGTGCATTGATTTTACTGATCTTAATAAAGCATGTCCTAAGGATTCATTTTCGTTGCCAATGATCGACAAGCTAGTAGATTCAACGGCTGGTTATGGTTTTTTATCTTCATTAGATGCGAAGCAGGGATATCACCAAATCAGGATGCATCCTGATGATGAAGAAAAAACATCCTTTATCACTGAGAAAGGCACTTATTGTTATATGTCTATGCCTTTTGGTCTCAAGAATACTGGAGCCACCTACCAACGTCTTATTAACAAGATGTTCAAAGACTTGTTGGGCAAAAATTTGGAGGCATATGTCGACGATATGATAGTCAAGAGCAAGAGCTTCAAAGATCATATTCGAGACCTGTTGGAAGTGTTCATAGTGATGAATGAGTATGGAATGAAGTTGAATCTTGAGAAATGTGCTTTCTTTATTAGAGGGGGGAAATTCCTCGGGTTTATGGTAAGTGAGCGAGGAATAGAGCCCAATCCAGACAAAGTGAAGGCCATTCTTGATATGCCACCTCCGAAGAATATGAAAGAGGTTCAAAAACTGACCAGAAAGATAGCAGCCCATTAATAGATTTTTGTCCCGATCTGTAGAGAAGCATATGCCTTTCATTAAAAAATTGAGAAAAACAAATACTTTTGAATGGACAATGGACTGTGAAATAGCCTTCCACCAACTTAAAGATTTTCTCAGTTCTGAACAGATTTTGAGTAGACCGTTACCTGGAGAACAAATCTTAATCTACTTATCTATTTCCGACCAAGCTATAAGTTCAGTGCTGATACAAGAAGAAGGCTCCACACAAAAGCCAATATACTATTTCAGTAAAGTACTATAAGGAGCTGAACTGAATTATATTCCAATCGAGAAGCTTGCTTATGCTTTACTTTTATATGCTAGAAAATACAAAGTTTATTTGCAAGCTCATCAAGCAGTAGTCATAACAGATCAACCACTTTAAAAAGTCCTTCATAAGCCAGAAACTTTGGGTAGAATGTTATGTTGGTCCGTTGAATTGAGCCAACATGGATTGCAGTACAAACCTTGATCAGCCATCAAAGCCTAGGCTTTAGCTGATTTCATTTCAGAATGTTCCTTCTCAGATGCAGATCAAGCCACTTCACCTGAAGCTGTTAGAGAAACCAAATCAATCATAACATCAATTCCACGAAGTTCCACCTGGGAACTCTATGTGGATGGGTCAAGTAATACTGGAAGTAGTGGAGCAGGTATTGAACTGCGAAAAGAAAATGGTTTTTTGTTGGAATACGCCTTGAGACTAGATTTTGCAACTAAAAATAATACAGCTGAGTATGAAGCAATGATTCAAGGGTTATTGCTTGTTTATTGTTTACGGTTAGAAGCTCTTAAAGTCTATAGTGATTCTCAATTGATTATCGGCCAAATCAAGGGAGAATTTGAAGCAAAAGATGAAAATATGTTGAAGTACTTAGACAAGACAATGACCCTGATGCAGAAAATGAAGGATAGAGAGGTTGATATTCAATTTCATAAAATTCCTCGGATTGATAATTGCCGAGCAGATAGCCTCAGTAAACTGGCAGCTACTCATCCAGCAAAGCTTCCTCGAAGAGTCTTTATAGGGTCATTAGCCCATTCTAGCATTCAAGATAGTGAAGAGGTTATGCAGGTTGATGAAGAGCCCAATTGGATGGACACCATCAACGCCTATCTGGATAAAGGAGAACTCCCTACAGATCCTAAAAAGACAAGAAAGGTGAAATATTGGAGTGCTCATTTTTCATTATATAATGGAATGTTGTACAAAAGAGCCTATTCACTACCATGGTTGAAGTGTTTTAAACCTACAGAAGCAGATTATGTACTTCGGGAGATACATAAAGGATCATGTGGCATACATATAGGTGGTAAAGCTTTAGCTGCGAAGGTGATCAGACAAGGATACTTTTGGCCAACCATTAAACAAGATGCAATCAAGTTGGTACGACAATGCCCTGTTTGTCAAAAATATGCTCATAATAAATGCACTCCAGCTGCAGAACAAGTTCCCATCACAGGCTCTTGGTCGTTCACCAAATGGGGAGTTGATATCCTGGGACCTTTCTCGATGGCTTCGGGTCAAAGGAAATTTATACTTGTAGCTATTGAATACTTCACTAAATGGATAGAAGATGAAGCACTTGCTACCATCTCAGCAAAAAAGATCATCAACTTTCTATGGAGAAATGTTTTATGTCGATTTGGGGTTCCATACAACTTGTTAGTGATAATGAAAAACAATTCGATAATGCTAAAGTGAAAGCTTTTTGTGATGGTCTTCAGATTAAGCAACACTTCTCATCCATTGCTCACCCACAATCAAATGGGCAAGTTGAAGTAGTTAACCGAACTATTCTATAAGGGCTGAAGAAACAGTTAGATGGTCATGGATGAGACTGGACAGAGGAACTTCACCATGTGTTATGGGTATATCGAACAACCCCACGGGAATCCATAGGTGAAACTCCTTTCAGTTTAACTTATGGAACCAAAGCTGTAATTCCAGTCGATATTGGCATGCCGAGTGGAAGAATCAATTTTCTTGAAGATGGGCAAAATGAACAAGCATGAAGAGTTGATCTAGACCTCCTAGAAGAGCTTCGAGAGAAAGCAGCAATTCGCTTAGAGGCCTACAAAATTAGAGCAGCCAATTACTTCAACAAAAAAGTGAAAATTCGAGTGTTTGCTGAAGGAGATCTAGTTATGAGACAACTTGAAGCCAATAAATTATAATAGGTGAAAAGAGCCAATAATATATAGTAGGTGAAAAGAGCCAATAAATTAAAGGTTTAAACTCTTTTAATTTAAACATTGTTTACTGAATTTTTTTTATATTTTAATCTTATTTTTTACTATTTTTTATTTCACCAATAATATATAGTAGGTGAAAAGAGCCAATAAATTAGAGGTTTAAACTCTTTTAATTTAAACATTGTTTATTGAATTTTTTTATATTTTAATCTTATTTTTTACTATTTTTAAGTAAAAAAATTTAATTAACATTTGAGTGGAAAATGAATTTCAAATTATTTGAGTAATTGAAGGAAAAAAATTAAATTTTGGACATTAGAGAAAAAAAATGTAACCTCACCTTTGCCAATTTTATACCCTATTATGAAAGAATATGAGGAAAAAAAATGGAATAAAAGAAACAAAAAAAAATTAAAAATTGAAATCAACAAATCTATATGAAATTATTATAAATCCAAAAGAATATCAAGTTATATGTCTCTTCCATAATAGATGATGAAAAGGTTATCACAAACATTTATATGTGCTAAAGAAAATTCATTCAAATTCTTGTAGAGAATTGATAGGATCCCCTCTTAGTAAAGCAAACCATCTTCCACAATCAAAACCAAACAACAAATTTAGTTTGTCAATAACCCTGCTTGGTTTATATATACTTAACGTATACCAAATTTTGGTATACGTATATCATTTACTGTTAGTTTATCTTTTATTTTTTAATTTGTATATATATATATAGTAGTTGCAAATACCAAACATATACTTAATATATACCAAATTTTGATATACATATATCATTTACTGTTAGTTTATCTTTTTATTTTTTCAAATTTGCAATCTTTATATATATAAAATAGTTGCAATTACTAAACATATACTTAACGTATACAAAATTTTGATATACGTATACCATTTATTATTAGTTTATATATCTTTTAAATTTTTTGAAATTTGCAATTTATATATATTAAAGTAGTTGCAGATACCAAATATATATTTAACGTATACCAAATTTTGATATACGTATACCATTTATTGTTAGTTTATCTTTTTAGTTTTTTTTTTTCAAATTTGCAATATGTATATATATAAAATAGTTGCAGATACTAAACATATACTTAACATATACCATTTACTGTTAGTTTATCTCTTTATTTTTTTTTAAATTTGCAATATTTATATATATATAAAGTAGTTGCAGATACTAAACATATACTTAACGTATACTATATTTCCGTATACGTATATCATTTACTGTTATTTTATCTTTTTAATTTTTTTAAATTTGCAATATGTATATATTAAAATAGTTGCAGATATCAAACATATACTTAACGTATACCAAATTTTGGTATACGTATACCATTTACTGTTAGTTTATATATCTTTTTAATTTTTTGAAATTTGCAATTTGTATATATTAAAGTAGTTGCAAATATCAAGCATATATTTAACGTATACCAATTTTTGATATACATATACCATTTACTATTAGTTTATCTTTTTATTTTTTTTTAAATTTGTAATTTGTATATATTAAAATAGTTGCAGATACCAAACATATACTTAGCGTATACCAAATTTTGGTATACGTATACCGTTTACTGTTAGTTTATCTTTTTAATTTTTTCAAATTTGCAATATGTAAGTATTCAAGTAGTTGCAGATACCAAACATATACTTAACGTATACTAAATTTTGGTATACATATACCATTTGCTGTTAGTTCATCTTATATCTCATAATTTATAATATTATTTTTTTAAATTTTTAATTCTT
This sequence comes from Vernicia montana, assembly GCA_949750685.1. Classification (NCBI taxonomy): domain Eukaryota; kingdom Viridiplantae; phylum Streptophyta; class Magnoliopsida; order Malpighiales; family Euphorbiaceae; genus Vernicia; species Vernicia montana. The sequence goes on along the minus strand of CATKHJ010357322.1, from coordinate 2,033 downwards.
TTGTCACATCTAAAAAATATTTTGACTATTCAAGAGAAAAAAATAATCGTATTAATTTTTTATTATTTTTAATTTTATAAGCATATAATTTTTGCAAATTTATTAAATAAATAATTAGTTTTATTTGAAAATTAAAATAATTATTCAATACAAAATGTTTAATTTATAAAAATATCTTATGAATTGATTAACCGAATAATATAATCTTTAATTTTTGATAAACTTCATTGGTGTATTCCATTCTAAAAATATTATTTTTAATAGCATTTCACCCTTTTAACAATTGATTAAAAAAAAATTTAACTTCAATTTGACAAGAATTAGAATTTGTTTTTGTGATTATTTGATGGGCTTTCACTGCTTCCATTTGTTGAAACATTTCTAATATATTAATAATATCACTGGATTGGCCTAAGCCTCCACTTTGAAGGATAAAATCAACAATATCCTTTGGTGTGAATCTACTTGTGTTAATTGGATTTATATCCACCCTAAAACCAATAACATTTTCACCAATTAATTTCCATATCATTTGCATCATGTATCAATAATATATCTACTTAATTATCCACTGCTTAATAAGAAAATTTTTGTTTTTGAATTATAAAATCAGTTCTAATTAATTATAAGCCTATCATGTATTGATTGAAAGGTAAATCTTAATTATCATTTTTGTAATTAATTATAAATTAATAGAAAATAAATAAATATTAAAAAAGAAATTAAACACACAACAAAATATACCAAACATATACCATTGGCTCAAAAACATATACGTAACGTATACTATATTTTCGTATACGTATCCCATTTATTTATATTTTATCTTTTTAATTTTTTCAAATTTGCAATATGTATATATTAAAATAGTTGCATATATCAAACATATACTTAATGTATACCAAAGTTTGGTTTGCGTATACCATTTACTATTAGTTTATCTTTTTAATTTTTTTAAATTTGTAATCTGTATATAGTAAAGTAGTTGCAAATACCAAATATATATTTAATGTATACTAAATTTTGATATACGTATATCATTTATTGTTAGTTTATCTTTTTGATTTTTTAAATTTGCAATCTGTATATAGCAAAGTAGTTGCAGATACCAAACATATACTTAATGTATACCAAATTTTGATTTACATATACTATTTACTGTTAGTTTATCTTTTTTATTTTTTCAAATTTGCAATTTGCATATATATAAAGTAGTTGCAGATACCAAACATATACTTAAAGTATACTAGTATAGTATACCATTTACTGCTTATCTTTTTATTTTATTATTTCCAAATTTACAATATATATATATATACAAATTAGTTGCAAATACTAAACATATACTTAATATATACCAAATTTTGGTATACGTATACCATTTAATGTTAGTTTATTTATTTATTTATTTTTTCAAATTTGCAATATATATATATAAAGTAATTGCATATACCAAACATATATTTAACGTATACCAAATTTTCCCTAAAATCTTATTTTATATGAGAGGGCCTAAATAGATTGAATCTAAACAATAATTTTTCAATACTAATGACTTAATCACTAAAAAAATTTGAAAACACTTATATTCAAATTTTCTAAAATAATATTTAATTTTAATTTTAAAAGTTAATCATAATTTTATTTATTTTATTAAAATTATCCTCATATGTTCAAGAATTAAGAAGAGATTTATATAGAATTATAATAGAATTGGGTTTAATGATGAATAATAAACCAAAAAAAAAAAAAAAGTAGAAGAATGTCGGTTAGTAACTAATGAAATGCAATGGAAGGTTACCTATAAGTAATCAAAATATTGTCATGCATGCTTTGTTGACATTATTGTAAGAGAACCGAATGTCTGAATCTTACAACATAAAATACCAAAATTAAAATTTTATAAATAATACAGTAAAAATATTCTAAAATGATCATTAATAAATTACATAAGGTGAAGACATTTTAGATGCAATATTTGTTTAAAATAATATTATTAGATTTTATTTGAGATTTAATACAATTAATTAACA
>CATKHJ010357285.1:0-17793 GCA_949750685.1 Vernicia montana | reverse complement strand
TTATTCTATTTAATTTAAATTTATGTATTTTTCTAGTACCCTTTTTAAAAGATAAGAGACTATCAAAATTTGTATATTTAATTTTTTTTGCCACATTATATTTAATTTATTATAAGCTTTTTACTACTTTAGGTTTTTTTTTATAAAATAATTCTCAATTTATGTTAGTTTTGTGTTTTGAAAAAAATTCTCATTTTACATTGTTTTTAAAATTATTTTTCATTTTAAGTTATTTTTTATTAAGTTGACGGGATAGGTGAATTAGTGGTCTAGCTACTAGTGATATTGGAGGTGTAGCATTGACCGCTAGTGGCTAAAGCGACCTGTAAGCTGGCCACTGCTAAGACTAGCGGCCAAGTTTATTTATTTTTTAACTATTTTTCGGTTCGATTCGATTTGTAAAAAAATTAATTTCGAATATTTCAGTTCGATTCGATTTTAAATCGAACCGATCGAATGCTCACCTCTAATTATCAGCACCTTTTGTCAACTCAATTTGTAAATTACAATTCTTTTTTCTTTTGAAACGAAATGACAAAATATTTGCAAATATAGATATTTTAAATGAATGTCTTGAAAGCTTAGTAATTAATTAAATGTGGGCCCCTGGTCGCTTCTCTTTGTAGCGACCTGGACGTGTACACCCTTTTGATCTGCAACCAATTATTTTTTTTTTTATTATAAGTCTTGCCAACTCAAAAAAAAAAAAAAAAAGGCCTAACTTGAAAAATAATTTTAAAAACAATCTAAAATGAAATTTTTTTTCAAAAACAATCTAAATTGAGAATTATTTTATAAAATAATTTAAATTAGTAAAAAGGCCTTTATTATAGGTATGCACTTGATTATTGGGCTACTAATTCAGGAACAAATAATATGTAATTTAAAAATTGTACTTGTTTAATTTGTAATTTATATTTGGGTTGAACAAATATCAAATTCTATAGAATTAATAAACATGAAATTAAGGATATAAATGAGTTAAACTACACATTAATTATTTAAGTATGATCGAATTCAAATATTATAATACTAAATTGAATGGTTCACAAGCTTAATCGAGTATCTAATTTCACCATTACTTTATAAATATATAGATTACTAATACTCTATGATCAATCAATTTCAAGCTAAAACAAACAGGCTTAATGATAAAGAAAGAAATTGATGGAGAGAGAGTGAGGTTAGAAAACGTCAAAATCACATCGCACACTAGTAATTATGGGTTGGATATTAAATTACTTTTATTAAACTTTTTTTATATTATTGTAGTTAAATTACTTTTATCAAATTAATTTTTTTTATTTAGGGTTTAGAAAACCATGAGAAAAATTATATATATTTTTTAGTTTTTCTCGAATCATGGTTTAAAGAAATAGTTATTTATTTTTTTTTAGCAAAAGAAGGGTGAATCAAATCAAAGTCAATTGTTCAAGTCATATATGCACTTGCCATTAAGTTAAGCCTAAGCATACAAAAAAAAAAATGCACTTTCCAAATGCCTCTAAACTCTATTTCAAACTAATTTTTGCTTATACCAAAGTATATACACCAATTTATGTGATAAAAGTATATAGAAAAAATTATATCACTAGTGTTTGAACTTATTAAAATTTATTATATTGGTGTTTGGATAATTTTTTTGGTCTGACGAGTTTCTCAACTTTTAAAAATAATCTCATATAAGTGTTTTAGTTGTTTTTCAGTCACTGAATTGCTGATTTGCAACTCTAAAATCTCTAAGGTTGGGAAAATGATAAGAAGAAATATTTCTGGGTTGTTGAATACCAAAATAAGATTTTAAATAAAACTGGAGAATTGTAAATAAAGAGAGATGAGAGTTGTAAATTGTAAAACCCTATATGGCAAAGCTCCTAGAGGGGATGAATAGGATATTTGAAATTCTAATACAATTTCACACCTTAAATACAATATACTATCAAATGCAACACAAAATAAAATTTAAGAGATAGGGACAGAGATAGCTTAGCCAATTTTATAGTGGTTTGGAGCCAATTTCTTCTCCTATGTCCACTTCTCCTAAGTCTATAACTTAGGGTTCTACTATTTCTGGGTTTACGCCCAAAGCTTCTTACATACTAGTTGATCCTGGATTTCGCCCTTACAATAGATTTCTAAGATTTACCCAACAATCAAGAATAACAAGAGATTGAGATTTAAAGTCTCTCAAGACACACAAAGAAGTTATTACAAGGAATGGAATTAAGCTCAATAACTTTTACAAATATGAACACTAAATATTTTAGCTAAAGCACAAAGTGTTTAAAATAAAGCAAGAGTTTGAAGCACAATAATCACTTAGGAGCACTTAGAATTAATTAATCTTCACTTAGAACCATCTCCTTTATAGCTCTTGACTTTAGGTTCAAAAATATGGTTATTTTGAAGTGAAATGACATTTTTTCATGCTCGTGTCATCTTCAAACAACGATATGATTTTCTATAGATTTGCTTGAAAGCTACATGTAACAGCCATTAATACCTTGGTAATGGTCGTTACTTTGCTCTGTAACGTTGGTGAACTTCAGGTAATGAACGTGAATTTAGTCTCTGGACTGAATTCACCAATTTGATCTTCAAAGGTGTCACGCCCCGCCCTCGGTCATCCTTTCTTATTCATCCTTGCTCGACTTTGAGTTGCCTTTTGTCCTCACTGACAGACTTAATTTCATTATGCTTACTCTGCCGAGGCGTGACAGTACTAGGGTATGGATATGTTTAAGGCCATCGAAAATCTCGAAGAACCTTTCATTACCCTGGATTGGATGCCTACTCATATGAACATGTTCGTTATAAGTGAACTACATAGTGGGCCAAACTTAATACTCATACAAGAATAAGTCAAAAACAATATGAACTTTAAAGAAAATCCTCTTCGTTTTATTCATTTAAATCCCTTCAATACTATAAGCTCTTTTATAGTCTACAAAGCTTCTAAGAAAAAAAGGCAATAACAGTTATGACTTTTAGAATTATTACAAATAAACTTAGAACTTCTACTCTCGATTCTTCTAAATACAACTCGAATACCTTTCTTGTCATAAATAGTTAGAGCCAGCCTCTTTGCTGAGGATAAGCAAAGAGTTATAAACTTTCACCTTTCTAACTTCTCTACTAACACCTAAAATCCACAAATGATATGGTAAGCTTTTAACTCAGTAAAATTATAGAAATGCATACTGGATAGAGGTTCCAAGAGAAATAAGTAATTTATCTAAACATATACATTTAGAGCGAACAAAAATCAATATGTTGAAGAGAAAATAAGCATCAAGTATACAAATGAGAATTTGAAACTATAAGTAACATGAAATATACATAGGTGTTAAAGACAAATAAGCACCAAAGAGAGTCATACATACAATTTGATAAAATCATACATTTGTGAGCTCAAGTTTATCATAACCACATTACCACAAGCCTTACATCATTAACTATCACAGATCTAATGGTGGGACAAACCATAAACCCATAAGTCTCACAATCCGGAGCATCATAATACCATCACAGTATAAACATAACCATCGAAGGCACTCATGAGCAAGCTCATGTGCTCTTCGTCATCACCAAGGGTTGTTACATTACCCTATAAACACCTTCGCATGGTCTACAAGGATACATTTGACTTAGTTTATAGACTCGGTCAGTCGAGTCACTTGTGCACATAGTCTAATGATTTCCCTCATTAGTTGGGTGTAGGAGTGTCAAAAAGGGTCATGACACGCTAACTTGATTCGCAAAACAAGCAAAATTTTTAGGTTAGAGTTAAGGCTTAGCAGGTTCATGTCGATAAATGGGTTGACCTGTTTACCACACCGCTTTAAACAAGTCTTGTAGCGGGTTGACTCGCTAACCCGTCATAACCTATTTAATTTCACATGTCGTATTGGGTCGTGTCAACCCAATCCATTTATAACTCGCGTATTTTTTTAGTAATGTTAATGGTTAAAATAGTCATTTGTATGGTCTTGTGTTTATTTGGAAGAACTTAAATGATGTTTATTTAGAACTTTTATGTTATGTTTATTTGCAAATTTTGTGTTATATTAAGAATGTTATTTAAGTTTGTTTGATGGTGCTTGCTTGAATGTTTGAAGAACATATGAAATATGAACTTTTTAATGAATTTACAATTTTAATCATAATTTAATTTATGGACAATATTACATTGATTTCTGTAACAAATATATTACCTTTTTCATTTTATAAATGTCATACAGGTTAAATAGGTCGTGTCGGGTTCATGACTCGTACACGACTCAATTAAATAAACAGGTTACACATGTCGTGTTCGTGTAACCCATTTAATTTACGTGTCATGTTAGGGTGAGAATGTTGTTACACGATAATAAATGGGTTGTATTCGTATTGACCCTAATTGTGTCACCTGAGTAGGTCAACTCGACACAAACACGATCCACGAACACGTTTTGACACCCCTAGTTGGGTGTTTTGTCAGTATGAAATTGGATGATAAACAATATTGTTAAGAAAAAATTTTTATTTCAGCATAAAGTTAGCACAAATGTGTTCATTAAATATAAAGATATTGGCATCAGCCTGAGTAGTCTCGTTTACAGATTGATGGCTTCAGCCAAAATGGCTTCGCTGATTATACTTTTCGATAAAACTTACAAAGAAAATACATTATAAAGTTACACACCGAAGGTGATGGTAACAATACTAATGAAAGTAATAAGATCATATTAGAATAGCAAAGGAATATAATTCAACGAAAACACAGAAGAAAGAATTAACATGTATTCATGCATTTCATATCTTTATATTTCATAATCTTACATTCCATAACTTTATCTCATAAAATTTCAATTCATCATCCAAGGCGCTAGCTTCTCCAATAGTCAAAAGAATCACCATCAAAATCTCCACTAGGATCCATCTTAATAATTCTCTGATCATTTCTTGGCTCAGCATCTATCATATTTTGACTCACCGAATCTATAGGCCTATCATCTAGATCCACCTGGAGCTCTTCTAAGAAAACTAGAAGAATCATCTACCATTTAGGTTTGGGTTTCATCTTTCGATTGGCTATCCCTTTTAGAAGAAAAGGCTTAATGAAATAGTTTTGAGTTTGGATTGGAATTATGCTGAGTCTTAGAGAAAAATTCAGTACTTAAGTTTTTAAAAAGATAATGTAACCGTTCAAAATAGAAATTGAACAGTTTTAAGGTCTTATATAAAGAAGTGATAATAACTTACATTATGAAATGGCATAAAGCTGGTTAACAGTCAATTATGGAAAAGACAGGTCACATCGATAAAAAAAAAATTCTTAGAAAGGAAAGCTTTTATTAATTATCTAGAAAATTGTCAGTGGTAGATGACTTTCCATCCTAATCACACATTATCCGATCATCATAAAATATCTAATCTTACTATCAGACTTACACTATACTAGTACTAGTTCTGACTAAATTTGCAGTGTTTATAGGTTGTTATTTTGATTAATTTTATTTATCTCTAATTAGTTTATCAGTTGTTTTTGTATGTTTTTAAGTCAATTTCAAGTTGTAGTTATGATTAGAATAAAAGGTGAAAAAGGTGCAAAAATCAGCTGTTTTTGGGCATAATCAGGTCAACACCCCTATGCTGTCATCAATATGGGCGTGTTCATCAATGCTGAGGAAGGACCCTTTTTACACAGCAAGCTATACGGCTTGTCAATACCCTAATGTTATCATAATCAACACTTTATAGCTCAAACATCCTTTGGTATTTTGACCATAACTTGAGTTATATATAGACATCAAAATGAGGTGGTTCAAGATGCGTTGGAAAGTTAAGAGATAGAGCTACAAATGTTATAATTACCTCAAGTCCTAATTCGATTATCCTCTAGACCAAAAGTAGCAATTTAATACGTGTATGTCAGTTAAATGGAGACCGAGGCAACACCCCCATATTGGAATACAACATGGTTGTGTTGCGTAAGACGTGATGACATGGCAGCCAGCTGTAGGGCAAATTTAAGGCAACTAATCACTCTCAAAATGCTTATAAATACCAAGCCTACATATTAGAAAAGGGGAAGACCAAAACCCTAATAGCCGCTAGGCTTTAGGTGGAGGCATCATCACTTAGAAAACAATTCACTTTGAAATTTCTGTTTCTTTTCTTTACATTTTCCTTTGTAATCAAATATTATTTGAGGTTAGTTTTTAGTTTTATTGGAGATTGGTTTGAGGTTGGGTTATCAAGCAATTGGACCAAACACCATTCCATTCGTCAACAGATTTATTCTACAACTCTTTTTAGTATTTAATTCCAATTCATCTTTCATTAATCTATTGTAAGATGTTTGTTTTTAATATATCTAGAGTTGTGTTTATATTTGTTGCCATGAATTAATTTCTTTTATTCTAGGGTTCTAAATGGATCCTATATGATTGCTTAGATGTATGAACTAGGAATTTCATGTCATTGTTCTTTGCTTCATTTAACATATATGTGATTAGCTACCACATTGTATGACCTAGGAATGAATTGAAGGATCGAGAGAAAAAAATTAATATCTGACCTAGAGAACAATGAACATAGGGATTATGAACCAGAAATGTATTAATCTATATGCATGCTAATGAATTGATTTAGGGTTTAATTAGTTTCTAGTTAGCCAAATTTCGAGAGATACGCTAATTAGGTTCTAGTTGAGTTTTAATTCATTCATTGCATTTTCCTATTCAAATTTAGGGTTTAATTAGATTCTAATTAGCCAAACTCGAAAGATACGTTAATTGAATTTTAGTTAGGTCTTAATTGATTCTAAGCATCATAGGCATCATTAGGTGAAATTGAACATCCTTAGAAACCCATTCATATTTGTTTACAAATTATTTTTTGCATTTTAGTTTATTTATTTATTATTTTATTTGCAACCAAAACCATCTCGATTAGAGTGTTTAGTATTTTGTTTGAGTTTTAATATTTGTTGGCATAAATAGAATAATTAATTTGAGATAATTGCACTTCAATATATTTTCACAATTCCTTAAGAGATCGACTTTGGAAATGAACTTATCGCTATCTTTGATACGATTCGTTAATTTATGAGTATTTAAATTTGTGTGGGCTTAGCTAGATAAAATTTTAAGTGCATCAAATTTTGGTGTCGTTGCTGAGGAGTTGGCGTGCATTATCTTATTTTATTATTCTATTTAATGTTAGTTTTATTTTGTGTTTTTAGTGTTCGTGTTTAAACTTGTGAGTTCTTTATTTTTGTTTCGTTGTTGTGTTTTGTGATTTGTTCTTTTTGTGTTTTTTGTGTTAATTTTTTCTTTTGTTACTTTTGTGTGATTATTTGATAAGTTAATTTTCATGGACAATGATGAGTTAGCTTATCAAATCATGAGCTTAAAAGCACAAATTACCACATTAACAAGAAGAGAAGAAATGCAAAGAATTGGATGCGAGTATATATTAAATTTTCCAGCACATATCTTTTGCACCACAATTATGTGATTGTATTTGATCATTTGATATTGAATTTGAGAAACTTGTATTGTGAATTATGAACCCTCATTACCTTCTTTCAAATAAACTGTTCTAATTGTTTGAAACCCAACCTAAGACCAAAAGCAGAAATTTCCTTCCTTCGGTGAGGGGATCACCGAACTCTATGCACAATGATTTGAACCTTGCTAGAAGGTATTTAAATGCCCTAGTCACAAGGCTTAGCTAACCTTGTGATATAATTTGTAACTTGAAATATGTGGATTCCGCTAAACTATATTACATAGGAATTGTGAATTAAGTTCACAATAAATTGATAATAATTTCTGCTAATACCATCAATTGAAACTTATTCTGGAATTCTATTACTTGATTATTGTGTTAACCTATTAAATTCAAAGTATGATCAACATGTTCCAAATATTGTGCTTGGTTATTTAATATATATTCACTGAGATTTATATCTCACACGTTTCTTTTACCATTTTTCAGGATAGCAAAACCCAGCGCAAGTGTTCTTCTCCACTTGCTGGTGAAGGTCATTGAAAAGTGATTATACATAAGTTAATATTTTGTAGTATTATGTAAAGAACAATATAACTTGAATCTGTGAATGTGTGTGTTTGATAAAGTTTAATGTACAGTGGAAATCTAAAATAGATGGGTTCTATGGGTCTTCGGTAGCATATGCTTACCTATGCCCTAAGACCGTTGCATCCCAAAAGTGGGATGTGACAAAGTTGGTATCAGAGCTTAAGTATTTTACATAAATATAACTAGTAGTCTTAAGTAGTACTATGGAGTTTAGGGTCCTTTTTGTCATTTTATTTATCATTAGGATTAAATCTGTGAAGTTTATATAAAATTTGATTTTCTTGTGTATGTATGTGTAATATGTGTGTAAAATTTACGTGTCAATAATATGAAAATGGTTTGTGTAGATGTCGATTGCATCATAAAGGGGTACGAGTCAGGATGATCAAATATCAAAGGAAGCGTCGAGTAATATGGAGTACCCGTCGGAGGAGGATCTAGCCTAATTTAGCATCAAATGTAGACCTTAGGATGAGAATACTATCTCTAGAGGCTCAGGTTAGCATACTGGAGGAGAGACTCCAAGATCTTCAGGATATGGTTATCCAGATGAGGGGTTTGGCCTTTAGAGGATTGAGAATAAGACAGACTGCTATGAAGAGAATGGCTAAGCCTGGTGTTCGTAGAGCCATCCGGGATTACCCGAGGCACGTATGCACAATGTGTGATAGTACTGAGCACATAATTAGAGACTATACCATCAGACAAATGGCCCTTGTTTCAGAGGAGCGATCCACAACTAGAGTGGGGCCAAGAGGTTCTTCTCAGTCGAGACATAATTAGGGGTTAGTAGATTGTAAAAAAATTAGATGTAGATATGTATTGTATATAGGTATAAAAAAAAGGTGAATTATATCTAAATGTGTATTGTACATAGGAATATATTGTAAAAAAAAGTGTGTAGTTTTGTAAGGTCAAGAATGTGAAGAATATAAAAACTATATGTATTATAAAAAGTAGATGGGAAAGTAGTGATGAACTATATAAAATTATATATATATGAATATTAATAGAATGTGAAAAGTTTATGTAATTAATGCTTTTAGTATATTTATTTAAATTTCCATTTATTATATATGCATCTTCTTGAGTTTATTATTGGAAATAGATAGGTACTAAGATGAATTGTGTTATGTGATAATAGAATGTCACCTAGAAGAGAGATAGCGTCTGTACGTAGCCAGGAGGCTAAAAATGAGGCCTCTGTTGCGGGATCTCAGTAGAGTGAGTAGAGTGATGAACCCTCACGTGTAAGATGAAGGGTGGAGGAGGTAGACCAGGAAATCCCTCCTGTGGATAATGCGGTATTATTGGAAGAGATACAGGCTATGCGACGGGAGCTTGATGAAGTAAGACATGCTCGACAACCCCAACCTGAAGTAATTCCACCAGTACCAATACCTACACCTGTACTGGTACCCCTGCCAGTTAATGCCCCTGTACCTCGACATGTGGCTCGTAGAATAATGGATGATAAGGGAGTCTCGATGACTGACTTTATGAAAATGGGACTTCCTGAATTCAAGGGAGAGGATGGAGAGGAACCACATAGGTTCTTGGAAAAAATAGATAAGCGAGTTATGAGAATGCCCTGCTCTGATATTCATGCTATTGAACTAGTCAGATTGTTGTTGACAAATAATGTAAAAGATTAGTTCAAAGACCATGTGGAAAATAGATTGTATGGGGATGTTCCACCAACTTGAAAGTAATTTAAAGAGGAAATGATGGAGCAATTTTTACCCAAGGGAGAAATGGAAAGGAAAGTTTCTCAATTTGAGCAATTAAAGCAAGGGAATCACACAGCTACCGAGTATGCGAAGGAATTCATTAGATTGAGTCAATATGCACCAACTAAAGTATTGTTTGACTCGGGGGCTACACATTCTTTTGTGTCATCTACTTTTTCTAAAAGTTTGGGTAAGGATAAAGAATTATTGGGGAATTCCTTAGAAGTAAATACTACTTTAGGGTAGACGATAGAGGTGAAGTATGTCTATAGATCTTGTGAGGTAGAAATAGATGGCAGAGACCTTTTAGTGGATTTAGTAAAGTTACCGGTATTGGAAATAGACGTCATATTAGGAATGGACTGGTTATCTCACCATTTTACCTATATAGATTGTATAGGAAAGCGTGTAGTGTTCAGAAAGGAGGGAGAAAAAGAATTTGAATTTTAAGGAGATAAAAGTGATATCTCTAAAACCCTCATATCAGCTATTGGAGCCAAACGATTATTAAGGAAGGGATGTCGATGATATCTAGCTAATGTTGTGGATAGTAGGCAAGAATGTAAAGAGCTACAACATATTCCGGTGGTGAATAAATTTCTAGAAGATCTACCAGGATTACCACCAGCACGGGAGATTGAATTTACAATTGATTTACTCCTGGGAACTCAACCTATTTATATTCCTCCATATCGAATGGCTCCAATGGAATTACGGGAATTAAAGGTATAGCTGCAAGATCTGTTAGATAAGGGATTTATTTGCCTAAGTAATTCCCCATAGGGTGCACCAATTTTATTTGTGAAGAAGAAAGATGGAACATTAAGGTTGTGTATAGATTATCGGCAGCTAAACAAGGTGACCATAAAGAACAAGTATCCACTGCCGAGAATTGATGACTTGTTCGATCAATTATAGGGAGCTAGTTAGTTCTCGAAAATTGATCTCAGATCAGGGTATCATCAGCTCCAAATTCGAGATGGAGATATTAGTAAAACAGCCTTTTGAACTCGGTATGGGAACTATGAATTCATCGTATTACCATTTGGCTTGACGAATGCGCCCGTGACATTTATGGATTTGATGAACTGGGTATTCAAGCCATATCTCGATAAATTTGTCATTGTATTTATCGATGATATTCTCATTTATTCCCAAAGTAAAGAAGAGCATGAGGAATACTTTAGGATAGTGCTGCAGATATTGAAGGATCATAAATTGTATGCGAAACTTTCCAAGTGTGATTTTTGGTTGGATCGAATATGTTTCTTGGGACATGTGGTGAGTAAGAATGGGATTCAAGTAGATCCTAAAAAGATCGAGACGGTGGTAGATTGGCCAAAACGCACCAATGTTATTGAAATTCATAGTTTTCTGGGAATGGTCGGATATTATCGAAGATTTGTCAAAGATTTATCTCGAACAGCTGCCTTTTTGACCAAGTTGACACGAAAACAAGTTAAGTTCCAGTGTGATGATGCTTGAGAAGAAAGTTTTCAGAAATTAGAAACCTGCCTTACAGCAACTCCAGTATTGGCATTGCCAGAGGGCACTAGGAGATTTTCCATATACTGTGACGCTTCTAGGATAGGATTGGGATGTGTACTTATGTAAAATGGAAAAGTAATTGCATACGCATCAAGGCAGTTAAAAAGACATGAGATAAATTATCCTACTCATGATCTGAAAATGGCAGCGGTCATCTTTGCACTTAAGATTTGGAGACATTATTTATATGGGGAAAAATGTGAGATTTTCACATATCATAAGAGTCTCCAGTATCTTTTACAACAGAAGGAGTTGAACTTGAGACAAAGACGATGGGTGGAGCTATTAAAAGACTATGACTATAAAATTTTGTACCATCCGGGGAAAGCTAATGTGGTAGCAGACGCCTTAAGTCGTAAGTCGATAGGAAGCCTATCGCATATCGCGGTAGCAAAAAGACCACTAGTAGAGGAGTTGAAAAAGTTATTTAATCAGGATTGCAGTTAGAGATCTCACCATCACAAGGATTACTTGCGCAGTTCAACGTAAAGTCCATTTTTAGGGAAGAGATTAAAGAATCACATAAACAAGATCCTCACTTTGAAGTTTTGAGAGCAAAAGTGGAAGCTGGTCAGATGAATAAATTTAAAATTGAAAATGGGGTATTGATAAATGGAGACCGGTTATGTGAACCGAATGTAAATGGGTTACGAGAGAAAATTTTAAAAGAGACACATTATGCTCTATATAATGTACATCCAGGTGCCACGAAGATGTATCATGACCTTAAAAGTGTGTATTGGTGGTCGGGTATGAAAAAAGATATTGCAAATCTCACGGCTTCGTGCCTTACATGTCAGCAACTAAAATTTGAACACCAGAAGCAATCAGGATTACTATAAGAGATCAAATTACCCGAATGGAAATGGGAACGTATAACTATGGATTTTTTCGTAGGATTACTGAGGACTCCCGGAGGATATGATTCCATATGGGTAATTGTAGATCGGTTAACGAAGATGGCCCATTTTCTGAAGGTCAAAACTACATATACAGTAGCTTAGTATGCCCAAATATATTTAAATGAGATAGTTAGCCTCCATGGTGTGCCAGTGTCAATTATTTTAGATAGAGGTCTCCAGTTTACTTCTCAATTTTGGCAAAAGCTTCAAGAGGTTTTGGGAACTCAGTTGAACTTCAGCACCACATTTCACCCACAAACAGATGGTCAATCAGAACGTACTATTCAGACATTAGAAGATATGCTGAGGATGTGTGTCATGGATTTTGGGGGTAACTGAGATCGATATCTTCCTTTAATAGAGTTCGCTTATAACAATAGTTATCATTCCACTGTAGGAATGGAACCGTATGAAGCCCTATATAAAAGAAAATGTAGATCGCTCGTGTGTTCGATGGAAGTAGGAGAAAAACATGTGGAAGCGCATGATTTAATTTATGAAATAATGGAAAAAGTGTCTATCATCAAAGAAAGATTGAAGACTGCATTTAGCCGACAAAAGAGCTACGCTGATCCAAAAAGGAAGAAGACTGCATTTACAGTGGGTGAACATGTGTTTTTTGAAAATATCTCCTAGAAAAGGCATTATGAGATTTGGAAAGAAGGGGAAACTCGCGCCAAGATATATCGGCCCTTTTGAGATTTCAGATCGAGTGGGAAACGTATCATAATGGCTAGCTTTACCACCTAATATGGCCCATGTACACCCAATATTTCATGTATCTATGCTACGTAAGTACATTCCAAATTCCTCACATGTACTTCCATCACAAGAAATTGAAGTGGATCAAGATTTAACTTACAAAGAAACTCCAATTGCCATTGTGGATCGGGACATTAGAACTCTAGGGAACAAGAAAATAATTATGGTTAAAGTGTTATGGCGAAATCATACAATTAAAGAGTGTACATAGGAATGTGAAGAAGAAATGCGACGAAGATATCCCCAACTTTTTCAGGAATAAAGGTACGTTAATGGTATTAAAAATTTGAGATGAATTTTCTTTAAGGGGGGTAGAGTGTAACACCTCAGGATTTTTATGACCATTAGAAGCCTAGAAAATAGGAAATTAGGAATCCAAAAATTGATATGGCGCGATTAAAGGAATCGAGTTAGTGTACGCGTTATCGGTAGAATAACAACTTTCATAATTTTTCAAAAATTTTAATTTAAGTAAAATTAATAAGGAACTAACTAAGAATAATACTAGATTCCTAAATTAGAGACTAAAAATAATTTTAGACTAAAATTATAAAGTGTAGGAAAGCTTTAAACAAAAAGGGCAAAAATATAATTTTCTTTTAAATGATAATTATTATATTTGACTAAGGTAAAAAAAATAATAATAATGGAAATAGGTGTCAAGGGCCGGCTAAGGGAGAAGTGATTAAGGGTGGAGGAGTTGCTAAAATTACATGTGAATTAAATAAAAGAAAAAGAAAAGAAAAGAATATAAATGGGTGAAGATGAGAAGAAAAGCTCATCTTTTCATTTCTCAAAAACTTCACTAAGGAAAGGAAGAGAGAAAGAAAGAGAGAACAATAGAAAAGAAGAAGAAGAAGAAAATAATTTTTGAGGTAAGATTTATGAACCCTTAATTTTGCACCATCTGGCATACAACCAAACCCTTGAGGCACCTAGACTCGGTAAACAGACCTTCAGAAGCCAAAATCGCCAAATATCGCCAAAATTCCAAAAATCGAGAATCCGAGCCTCGAGACCCGAGAACCATCCCTCAAGCTTCTAAATCATCCTTATATTATTCAGGATTGAATACGGAGTCCAATGCAACTGGAATCACGAAAAACGGAGTTGAAAACGGGTCAAAACGGCAAAAATCGGCAAAATCAGGCGTCGAGTGACCGCATAGGCCACTTTTGTGACCGCACATGACTTTAGGATTCTGCAAGCCTCTGTGCGGTTCAAAATGGCTTCTATGCTGCCATGGCTTATTCTTTGCGGTTACCTTCTATTCTGTGCGGTCCAAAAAGCCCAGTGTGCTGTCACAGAACCCCCCATGTGCGATTTTGAGCGTCAGAACACCAAATCCCACATCAAAGCTTCATGGTTTTTGCCTCCAACCTTCTCCTTATATAAAGGAGACCCCCCAGCTCATTCAACACACTGAGAGCTTGCTCACATATCCTTTGGCTTACTTGATTAGCCTTTGCATCAAGCGATCCATTCCTCTAAGCTTGGTCCGAAAGGAACGAGCTCCCCAGTTTCTTTTATTTATTACTTTGCTATTGCTCCTTACTTTGCAAAGCAATATTGGATTGCAACTTCTCGAGTCGACCCGCCGAGTCAAAGGTTTCCGCCATCCGAGGCAAGCTGTTCGAGGCAAGTCCGCCACCGACCGAGACAAGTCTCCGCCGTCCCAAAGTCGCTCAAGCGCAAGGTAAGCTTCTTTTCCTTTCTCTTTTCATTTATTTATTTATTTATTTTTCTTAGTTAGTTAATTAAATTGGTTTATCTAGGTTATTAGTTAATTAAAATCTGAAATAATTAATCCAACTTAGTAAATCAATTAGGTTAACTAATTAATCAACCCACCTTTTAATCAATCAATCTGAAACATGATAAAAGGCTCAGACTAAACAAACCCCCTTTGCAAGAAGGGCAAACTACGTAGATTTTGATTCCCATTCAAAGGGATACGTATGCATGCTTGTCTAAAAGCATCAAATCCAATTAAAATAAACTTTCTTCCTCTTCCACCTTCTTTACATAATTTTGTGTTTTCATTCATTTCTTTGTTTCATTATTTTGTTATTGGATTTAATTTAGAGAATGTGTGACTCTCCTAGAACCTATAAGGGCTAGAGGGAGTATCTCCTAATTTAGTTTGTGTTGTAAATTTATTGCTTTCTGTATTTAATTCCTTTATTACATCTATTATTTTCTTTATTGCTTTACTTTAATCCATACATTGTATAATTGCTCATACATTATAAATGTTCATGAAATCCATTTTAAGCCATTGTGTATTAAATTTGCTAAACTAATAAAAATAAATCGAAAACCTAGTCCTCGAATCCTCTTTGGTAATCAAGGCTAGTGCACTTTTTCTATTGGGATAATAATTGGAGTCAAATGGGTTTTTTCCTTACTTTTTCCAAATAAAATAAAATTAAGGTGGCGACTCCCAAAACACTTTTCAAAATCAACTAATCTGAACCCGAGGGTTCCATCGTGAGACTAGACCCAAATGAACATTTCGATTCCCCTCTAGCGGATTGGACCGGTGCTCGGGCGAGGCCTTACAGTTGGTGACTCCACTGGAGAGGTGATTCTTTTTATAAAAGACAAGTGGACTACCAATTGGTTTAAAAGCAAAGTTTGGCACTTTTAATACATAAATGACTTTCATGCATCACTTGCATATGCTCCTTGCCTTTCAACCTAGATTTCTTATGAAAACAATGGATAAAAAGTAACATCGAGTGGGCAACCTTCCTTAGGTCTGCTTGCCAATAGTGAAATCATCCACCCCGCGATGTTTATGAGTATGCACATATTGTTGGACCCACGCAAGGCTCTTTGACTCACATGTGGTTAGGTATATCGCTGCTCCAGTGTGACGGGTACCCTATGCAAGCCACCCTTACCCTTTTTATGTAATGAACCTAGAACCTGACCTTAGGTTGTATGTACCATACTCAAAGCCTTGTATAATAGCATTTTCATCAAATGTTTTTGTCATGCATATCATGCATTTATAATATATAAAAAAAATGCATTCATTTCAAATCATACCTTGAACCGAAGAAGGGTCAAACTCTCTCACCTCGATTCAATCACTTTCACCCTACAAACCTTAAACACCATTACCCATTATCCAACCCAAAACTCGGGTGCCCCTAGTCGTCACCCTTGACCTTCATCACCTTGAACTTACCCCTTATCCAAGATCACCCCTTATCCAAGGTACTTTACCCAAATACCTTAAGCCCAACATACCACCCTTAAGCCTAACACCCGTAACCCATTACCTTCAAAGACCTACCCATTCCTCAAAAGTCTAATACCTTTGGCCCATCTTACTTTAAGCCCACGACCTTGACCCATCCTATCATAAAGGACCATCAATTTATCCAATCAGGGCCATCACTTTTTTTTCAAAACTCCTACCAGAAAGGACCATCACTTTTTTCCAATTCCTACCAGAAAAGACCATCATTTTTGCCCCCTCCTATCAGAAAGGACCATCAATCTACCCAATCATCCTACCAGAAAGAACCATCAATCTATCTAACCATCCTACCAAAAAGAAAAATCTCTTCCTACCAGAAAGGGAACCTCTTACCAGAAAGGATCCCTATCTTACCCTACCCATCACTATGTGGAAGACAGACCCCACCTTACCAAACATCTTCACCAAAGTGGAAGACAGACCCCACCTCATCCCACCTCACCTTTGTCCAAGTAGCATGTTATGGAGGAGTTTAAGCTCAGCTAATCCGACTTGTCTGAGATTGAGTCCAAGTCCGAGTCCAAGTCGAGTCCAAGTCCGAGTCCGGGTCCAAATCTAATTTTGAGTCTGAGTCTATGTTCAGAGTCCAATTCTGAGTACGACTCTGAGTCTGTCATCTTTGTAATTTTTCTTCCATTTTATACTATCTTCTCATGTTATAATAAAACATTTATGCTTTTCGTGCACTTCTCTTTTCTCACCTTTATTGTTTAAGTCTAAAGTAGTTGTGTTTCAAAAAAATAATAAATAAATAAATAAAGATAAAAAAAATCAATGGATTTTGGCAAACATTTGCATTTCACCATGAATTGAAAGAATCAAAACTTGAGGTATTCTTGTGCCCATATCAATAGCCGTTTTACCAGCTCCAAACCAAAGGATGGTCAAGACAACAGAGAACAACAAGTGGTGATCTCTTCAGTTAGAGCAGGCGAAGCTAAAGACAATCCAATGAAGTTACCTATTGCACTTTTGGGTAATCAAGCATAACACCCCAACAAAGGGGCAATCCCAAAAGGACTTGATATCCCCACAAGGTTTCCCTCTAGACCAAGGCCTCAATGGAATGGTCTAGACAACAGTCAAAGCCCCAAGATGAAGGAAAGCAGTAGCCCAAATTATGGTGGATTAATTTTTTGCCAAAATTTATTGATCAGCTCGCTAAATTGAAAACCCGAAAGGGCAGCTTAGGCAGAAACTAGAGCAAGCTCGTCGAGTTGAAAACCTGAAAGGGCGGCTCGGACATAAATTAGTGCTAAAAAAAAAAAAAAGTCATCTTAGTGTGAGGCCTCGCCCGAACGCCCCTCCCCTCGCTCGTGGGAAAATGCCTTAAGGAAAGGCGAGAGCGATTTTTAAGGGAGGTTAAGAAACGGGTTTCGGTGCTCACGATTGGAAGCGGCTATCGCCTCAGAAAATTGATTTTTGATTTTGAAAAGGATTCGGGAGTCGCCACCCTAATTTATTTTAAATGGAAAAATTAAGGAAAAACTCA
>CATKHJ010357267.1:0-10699 GCA_949750685.1 Vernicia montana | reverse complement strand
TTTTGTCATTATGATTTATGTCACAATGAAAATGTATCTCCAAGAGTATGGTCTAGAGTTCCATGGTTATTGTGATAATGTATATGATGATTGGATTATGTATTCAATTTGGGAATGTAATATATGGCATATTCCTTTATGAATAATGGAATTCCTTTAATGTATGTTATGGGTGGTTATAGTGTTATGTTGGGGTTCAGATCCGGAAATCGTATATGCATGTTTGGTTATAGATTAGTATTGGGTTCTACGGGTTTTCGGTGGCCTTACGCCTACCCATGCCCTAGGACCGTCGCGACTCAGTAGGCCGGGTCGGGTCGTGACATTTCTAGAGCATGGTGGAGGAGTAGTTTTGTTTTCTTAAAGTGAATGGGAAATGGAAGATGAATGTTAATGATGGTGCTTAAATAAATTGATGAATAGTGGAGATTTGATCAAGTAAAATGGATGGTTGATATTGCATGGCTTCCCAAAGAAGCTTTGATTATAAAATAATTTATTGATAGAAAATATGTTGATAGTTTTTTGTTAGATTCAATGAACCAAAATTTTGGGGCACTTTCCACTATCCCAATTTTAAAATATAATTTTTCATTATCAAATTCACATTTTTTCTTTCATCACTATACCATGGCTGGCCTTCCCTTTGGGTTTGGGTCTAGTCACACTTTGGTCACTTATGTTTGTATACATACGAAGATTTTTGATAATTATTAGGAAATGACCATTTTGCCCCTATTATTACATACATGTTTAAACTCAGTAATTTCATGGAATTTGCTCATTATTCATATCAATTACATTTAAATTATACTTTCACATATGAAAACACTTCAATTAACTTATAAATTTCTCAACTCATATAAGCATAATTTAAAGCTCTTAAGAGTCATGTTCGGTTTCAGTGATCCAATTGTCATTAAATTTCCATTTTTGGGTCATTATAGCAATTTGGTTATGAATAATGTGAACTTGGGGTGTTACATTCTACCCCCCTAAGAAAATTTGTCCTTAATTTTTATTTTTATTTTTAGGAACTCATCGATTGTTAGTGAAACGAGTGAAGATATCGTTGTAGTATGTCTTCTTTACTTTTTCGGGTGTATTCCTCAATAGTTTCTCTTTGCCATTGAACTTTTATCATAGCTATCTCTTTGTTCTATTCTTCTTTACTTTTCTTACCAAGATGACGACTTTTTTGGCGGCTTAAGATTTTAATACTCTAGAGGGATTAGATGCACTTTTCTCCAACACCGATAAGTGAACCATTGAACGATCATATTCCAATGCTAAAGGCAAAGCTAGCTTGTTTAGAATCTCAAAGGGTCTAATAAATTGGAAAGACAATCTTTTTCCATAACTCCCTTCATAAATTCAATGCCGTCAAACATAAATCACTCGTTTTTATCCAGTAAATTTGAGAGCGTTACTTTCTTTCGTGCAGTGTTGAAACTTAGCTTTTTATCCAGAGCCTTATCATTTATTTGTTGGGATAAATTACTATTACTATTTACTCTATTACCATCTTTAATGAATTTGAATATTATATGATTCTTCGTCTCATAAATTATATCTGACAAGATATATGTCACTTTATTGGAATTCATATAGGGTGAAAATGTCACTAATACCCTTGTCTTGTTGAACTATTAGAGGCCCTTAATTGACATCCTTTCTCTGTAGTCAACTTATTTATGTGAAATACATTATTGCCTGATGAGAAGACAGGTCATGACTTGATTTTCCTCTGATTATTTTCGAATCAAATTCAGCCTTCTCAAAAGCATATAAATGAACAGTCTTCCACTTCGGGTAGAGAAGTTAACTGCAGTTGCACAACCAGTTGCATCGATTGTATCCATCTCATAGTCATGATAGACTGCTCTTTTTAGAGTGATCAATTTTCAAGAGAGAGTCTTTTGTCGTATCCTTAGTTACTTTAATAAAGGGAAACAGTCATATCACTATAAATTGAGGAAGAACATTTGAAAAAGGATCATAATCAGATTTCTAATCTCTTCTCAAGGTTTTAAAATTTCTCTTGATCTATCAATTACTTCTTCAAATTACCCTTTTAAGTTTTATAGCCTTTTCTGAATCATCTCCTTTTGGACCTAGTCCTTTTCTTTATCATGGTCTTCGTCCTAAAATTTGATCCAATGTTACTCAGAGAACTCTACATGATTTAGCCATTAAACAGATCTTTAAATACCAGTCTCTTCTCATATGAAAATATGGACCTCAATTTATTCGAGAGTTAGCAATTCACCCTGAATATCCTTTCCTTAGGATTTACGCTTTATGGACTTCACCATGGATTCATTTTGGTAGTGGCTAAAAGAATTTCTTTGTTTTTTGTGGTACTTCCTTCGCCTTTTTCATATCACTGTGGAAGTTCAACCTTTTCACTTTCTTAAGTACATTACTCATTTACAGAGTAATAGCAGAGCTAATTCTCATCTAGTCACTTTCTTACAAAGGTTCAAACCTTTTGAACAATGGGGAGACTTTCTCTTTTCAGAAATAAGAGGTCTGAATCGAGCAACTATACCAAATCTCTGATCTATAGTTGTTTTCCATTGCCCTTATACAGCTATGAATGATCATAGTTCAAAAACTCAACCGACTGAGTGTCCTCAAGTCTCTATTTACAAATCTTATTCCTTCTCACTCTGTAGAGATTTATTTGACCATCTTGAAGAGTTTACTAGCTTTGAGTACTTCATGTGTGATAAGAACAATGTTGCTCCACGTTGTGAACCCTCAATTTTTCACCTCCAAAATTATTTCTAAACTCTCTAAAGCTGACCGGAATATTTTTCTATCCAAATTGACACTTTTTCGATCCTAACTAGACTTTCTGTACCAGACAACACTTTTTCAAAATTGATCGAATTTTTCTCAAAACTGACGGCTAAACTGTCCGATAATTAATTTCGAGTCCACCGATACTGATCGGTAATTTTTCAGACTTCAGAGTACCCCAAAAACTGACTCGAAAACTGAAAAAAAGCCTACAAATCATACTTTTAATGTCGTCTGCCGGAGCCCCTGGTGGAGTTGCTAGGCCTCCAGGTGGCAGCTGCCGGGAGGCCCAATGGCGCCGTAGGTCCTCGGTTTTCATGCATTCGTACCATCCTTTCCTGCCACATCAGCTGCCGCCGGAGGCTGCAGCAGCGCCACTGGACCGTCTGGTGGCTGGTCCCCCTCCTGCTCTAGAAATTCCATTTTTGCCCCTTTTTTAGTCCACTTTTCAGCTCTTTTTTGTCTTTACACCCCACCTCCTTTTCCTATAAATACCCCCTCCATTTTCCCTTTCAAGACACCTCTTGAGCACTTGTTGATAGCTATCCATTTGCTCTCTTCTCTCTCTCTCTCTCTCTAATTAATTTTCTCACACTCATTTTGAGTAATTACCCTAATCACTTTAATTAATTAAAAATCCCTTTGATTTTAATTAATTAATTTTAAATTAGTTTTCACTCAATTTGATTAATTAATCCTTTTAATTAATCACTTTAATTAATTAATCTTTTTAATTAATTAAATTTGGGTAATTAAGCAACCAATCAATTTCTTTTTTTTTTTTTAACCAACCTCGTTTTATGAAATGAAACTCCGCTCCGGCAAAACCACTCTCCTACCACACAAACCCAAAAAGAAGGTATAATATCTTACCCTCACTCAAACCCCAAATCGAATCAATCCAATCCAATTTAATCGATCTTTAAACCCTTTCACCTCACCGTGGAATGAACTACGTGGGTTTTGATCTCCATTCAATGGGGTATATAGGAAAGCTTTGAATCTAAATCCAAGTTTCAAATTCAAATCTCCAATCAATCCCCTTCCCCTTTTATTTTTCAATATCAATCCATTGTACATGTAAATGTTATTAGTTTTTTATTTTGGAGTAAAGGAGCGATCTTGTGATTTCCCTAATACCTGTAAGGGTTGGAGGAAATACTCTCTTTTGTTTGTGTATGTTTAAATACTTGCTCTTTATTTTCCCATGCACTCATAATTATGCCATGCTCATGCACTTTAAATCGTCATTAATACTTGCCATCCATGAAATCAATTTTCAAGTCAAATCAAACTTAAGAGTCAAATTGAGATTATTTTAAAATCAAAAACCTAGTCCCCGAGCTAAACCTGGTTCGAGAACTAGTGAATTTATCCTTGGGTAAATTAATCAAAGATTAATGAATTGGAGTCAAATTGGGTTTTTCCTTAATTTTTTCATTAAAAATAAATTAGGGTGGTGACTCCCGAACCCTTTCAAAAATTAAATCAATTTTTCGAGGTGATAGCCGTTTCCAATCATGAGCACCGAAACTCGTACCTAAACCTCCCTTAAAAATCATTCACCTTTCCTTAAGGCTTTCATTTTTTTTCCCGAATGAGGGAGGGGCGATCGGGCGAGGCTTCACAGTTGGCGACTCCACTGGGGTCAAGTTGCCACCATTTTTCAATAAAAGGAAAGCAAATAAAGAGGATTACTATTTTATTTGAAGTCTTTCAAAATAATCTCCATTTGGCATTTGAGTTTAATTTGACTTTTATGCATCATTTTGCACAATAAAGGCTCATTGCCTAACTCTAGATTTAGGAAAAATTTTGGATGGTGTAGTAGCATTGGCTCGACAACTCTCTTTGAGTATGTTGGGAGATAGCGAAAGAATTCCACCCCGCGATGAATCTCTGATCATTTCGACGGTGCAACAAGCAATCCGTACTGTTGGACCCACACAAGTCTCTTTGACTCACACGTGGTTAGGTATATTGATGCTCTAGTGGGATGGGGACCCTTAAACCAAGCTACCTTTCACCCTTGTGCATATAGTTGCCTTAGCCTTGGACTTTAGGTTCAATGTATTATAATAATCAAGACCTTTTGTATGATCCATGAAATTCTTTTTGACATGCATACATGTTAATAATCATGACATTAACATGCATACATGTATAAGAAACTCAATAATAGAGTCTTCTCACCCTGTGAACCAATATCGGTGGTCCGTCATCCAGAAAATACCCAACCAATAAACTCGGTGAAGGGAATCTTTTTCCTGATGTATCGTTGCATCTATTTGTCTTTTTTTTTAGTGTAAATTCTTACCTTTCCTTTCCCTTTTTTTTCTTTTGAAGGTACCAATGACCAACACATTTGATCAGGATGCCATGAACCTTTTTCACCAGCCTCCTCAAGAAACAAGAGGAAACTTTTCAAAATGCACTCACCACCGGCCTTAAAACTTAAGCCAACACTTTCACCAATGCTCTCAACACCCAATCTGCCAACTTCACTAATGCCCTTAACACCCAACATCAGTCCATCCTCAATCAGGTTAGGGAAATGACCAATGCCACCATTGCTCTTACTTGTATCGAGCCCACTTCCACTCAAGCCGGCACAAGCTATGCTCTTACTTTCACTCCTCCCATTATTGATTTGACTGATAAAGGGAAGGCTCCCAACACCCCTACTTCTCCTACTCTAGACTTAAATTCCACTGCCCCCTCCCCCACTATGAATTTTTTCAAAGTAGGGACTTTTCTAGATTTCCTGAAGCTAAGAAACTAATGAAAAAATTTGAGGCTATGGAGAGGACTCTTAAGAATATCATGAAGCATGAAGATATGATAGATGTCGACTCTCTAGCTCTCTTCCCGAATGCGAGGGTTTCGCCCAAGTTCAAAATGCTGGTTATGGATAAGTTTAACAGCACCACATGCCCCAAGACTCATCTCAAAATGTATGTGGGTGCCATGAGACCATTTGGAGTGGATGATGAGCTCCTTGCTCAGTTATTCCAACAATCTCTAACCCGAGCTGCTGTCAAGTGGTTGCTAGATCTAGACCAAAACTACAAGAAAAGTTGGGATGACATATGCAATGCATTTGTCAAACAATATCACTATAACATCGAGGTAGATGTCACCCACCGTGATTTGGAAACAACCAAGCAAAGATCAGGAGAGTCCTTCACCGGGTTGCTTATGAAGTGGAGGTCCAAAGCAACACAAATGGTGAACCGCCCATTGGAAGAAGAGCAGATTGACATTATTGTCAAAAATCTCCTCCCTCAGTACCAAGTCCATCTACAGACTCAGTACCTCCCGGACTTCAAAGCCCTTATCACCACCACTTCTAAGATTGAGGATCTGATTCAATCTGGACAAGTCAAGGATGGGTCCTCGAGCTCGAGGTATCGTATAAACACTAACTACACCTCCAATACCACTCAGTCTGCCAACCAAAAAGGGGGAGAGATAAATGCTGTCTCCTATCATCAACTAATGAGATTGGAAGGAAGGACCTTCTATGAGTTAGGCATGCCCCTAAGCACTATTTACAAGAAGGCCTTGAGAGCTCATCTTGTTAAACCTTTAGATCTAAGAGCACCACCGAATCCCTTGCCCAGGAATTATAATGCTAACGAGCACTGTGAATTTCACCAAGGGCCGGGGCATAAAACTGACGGCTGCAAGGCTCTAAGGCATAGGATTCAAGATCTTGTTGATAGTGGAGACATTATCACTCCCAAACCCAAGCCTAACATCACCACTAATCCTTTCCCAAGACACCAAGGAAATGTCAATTTCATCACCTCTAATGAACATGAATCTGACCCTGTCTCTATGATCCACCCGACTCTAGACTATTGTTGTTTCTTAGACCTAAACGATTTTGTTGATGAAATTGACACAATTACCCGGAGTGGGAGAATCCTTACAACACCGATGCATCCCACCACACCAAAAGAGACTACCCAAGTCAGGCACATTGTTCCTCCTCCAGTTGAAAAGTTGAAACCCCACCATAAGCCTGAAGAGGATCCCATCTTGAAACAGTTAAAGAAAACCCAGGCAAACATCTCCATTTGGAGCCTCATTCAGTCCTCGTACCCTCATCGCCAAGCTCTTTACAAGGCTTTGAACCAGTGCCAGGCTCCAATTGACATCACACTTGAAACTCTTGTGGCTTCTTTGACAAGCACCACTAAGACCATGTATATCTCCTTCAGTGACCATGATATCCCACAAGGTGGGGAAAACCACAATCAAGCTCTCTACATCACTGTAATGACTCGAGGTAAAACTGTGCCCATGGTGTTGGTAGATAACGAGTTTGCTTTGAACATATAACTAATGAAAGTGGCTAGCTACCTAGGATTAGAGGCTATAGATTTCACTCCGTCAGACCAAGTTGTGAGAGCTTATGATAACACCAAGAGGGAGGTCTTGGGTGTTTCCACCTTGAATGTGACTATTGGACCCGTCTCTTTGCCGATCTCTTTCAAAATGATCGATGTCTCGACCTATTTTAACCTCCTCCTTAGAAGGCTGTGGATCCATCAAGTCAAATTTGTTCCTTCCTTTCTTTACCAGAAGTTGAAATTTCCCTATGGTACAAGTATTATTATAGTCAAAGTTGATGTACATGGGAAGAATGAGATTCCGAGCTCCATTCTAATTTTGGAAATCAAGCCGGAGCCCTTTACTGTTCCTCTATCAGGCTTTTCCTTCGACACTATTCAGTTTATTCAAGGGGAAGGTAAAGAATTTGTTTCGTTTGACTTTGAAACATATGGCAATGTGATTGTGGCTAATATGATGAGAAAAATGGACTATTTTCCAGGTTTAGGTCTGGGAAAAAACCAACAAGAGATTGCTTAATTTCCATAGTACCCTATTGTCACTGCTCCATTCAGCTTAGGCTACGAGACCAAATCAGAGGACATAATAGAACTAGAGGAAAGAGCAAAAATGAGAGCTAATGCCAAAAGGCAAGGTGAGACTTATGACTGGCCTATTTGCCCTTACTTTAAAACCTTGAATGGGTATTTTGTAAAGGAGGGTGAAGATTTCCCCTATTGTGCTTTTCCCGAGCCTTGGTATTACCCCATTTCTAAAAAACTAATCCCTGGGTTTGAAATTTTTTTTGATGTTAGGCTCAGTCTAGAGGAGTGTGAGCCAGTCTATTTGCTGGAGGAGGATTAGGAAGCAAGCATGAAGCCCTCTCTCTTTGAATCCATCCATATGATCACTGAACACCTGAAACCTGATTCCACCGAGTTCATCCACCCATCTCAAGCTCCACCCAATAACTGGTATTTTGAGAAGAGCACTGGCCCTATCATGCCCCCATCTGAGTCCTATTAGTCTATGACTGAGTCCTTCGAGTCCGAGTCTGAGTCCTATGAATCTGTCAAGTTTGCTTTAGAAGTCGAGTCTGATTTTGTAACCCACCGTATGGGCTTATCCTTTGATGTAACCCATGATGATGGGAACTTTATCAGAAATAAAAGGTTTGACTTTTCCACTTACTTTTCTGACTCTCTATGGTCTACTTTATCTGATTCATCATTAAATGAGACATCTACAAAAGAAAACAAAAAAGAAATTAAAAATGAAAAAGGCAAAAAATATATCAATTATGGCACAGAGGAAAAACCCAAAATCACACACATTGCATCTGCATATTATAATACACAGGCATTGATTGGAAAAGTTTGTTAGTTCTTGGAATGTTTTGCATAGGAACCTAGGGATATGGTGGGGGTAGATTCAAGCATCGCGGTTCACAAGATCCCGACCTATAAATACATGAAGCCTGTTAAGTAGAAGCTACGCAAAACGAAGAAAGAATGGTCTTTGAAGATCAAAGAGGAGGTAACCAAACAGTTAGACAATCAGTTCATCAAACCAATCACCTACCCATCATGGTTAGCCAACATAGTGTCTGTCCCCAAGAAAGATGGTAAAGTCCACATATGTGTTGACTACAGGGATCTCAACAAGTCTTGCCCTAAGGATAACTTTTCCTTACCTCACATTGACTTATTAGTAGACCGTATGACTGGTGCATCAGTGGTATCCTTGACCGACCTCTATACAGGTTACAATCAAGTCCAAGTATACCCTCTCGATAAGGAAAAGACATCTTTCATAATAGCATGGGACACCTACTGTTATCGAGTCATGCCTTTTAGTCTGAAGAACGCCGGTGCAACATATCAAAGAATGGCAACTACAATCTTCTATGATATGATGCACAAAGATGTCGAGGTATACGTAGATGACATGGTGGTGAAATCTGAGACTCCCGAAGGACATCTAAAAGCCTTGGAAAGATTTTTCTTAAAAGTCAGACAATACAACCTTAAGCTGAACCCAACCAAATGTGTCTTTGGTGCCTCCTCAGGTGTGTTCCTTGAACACTTGGTTAGCCAGCGGGGTATAGAAGTGGATCCTGCCAAGTCAAAGGCAAACATAGAAATGCCACCTCCTAAAACTGAGAAGGAGATCAGAGGTTTCCTAGGTCGCCTGCAGTACATCAGTCGTTTCATTGCACAACTGGCATATGTTTGTGGACCAATTTTCAAACTACTAAGAAAAGAAGCCTCTAAGCAGTGGAACGAGGAATGCCAAAGAGCCTTTGACAAAATCAAAGAGTATCTGCTAGATCCATTTATGCTACAACCTCCGAGACCAGGTCAGCCATTACTATTTTATTTATTTGTTACTCCAAAAGCTATAGGTGCAATGCTAACTCAGAATGCCTCAGACTTTTACAAAGAAAACACCATCTATTACCTAAGCAAACGTATGTTGGCTCATGAGCTTAACTATAATTAGATTGAGCAACTATGTTTAGCTTTAGTATGGGTATGGCACAAACTCCAGCTTTACCTATGCTCATACACAACCCATGTGCTGGCTGACAGGAGGAGCCCTTTGAAATTCCTTATGGAGAAGCCAATTCTTGATAACAAAATGGCACGATGGATGGCAGTACTTGCAGCATTTGACCTAAAGTATGTTCCGAGGAAAGCAGTAAAAGAAAGTATAATTGCCGACTAGCTGGCCGTAGCCCCTATAGATGGTGAACTATTCGAGCCTGAATTCCCAAATGAGGATATCTTGACCATAGACCCTGAAGTATGGAAGCTATTCCTTGATAGTGCATCTAACAGCAAGGGCTATAGAGCCGAAATAGTTCTTGTCACCCCGAAGTGAGATCACCTACCCATGGCAATCAAGCTAGTCTTCAAAGTGACCAATAATGAGGCTGAATATGAAGCATGCATAGCTCGTTTAGAAGTGGCTATCAACATGAGAATAGATTACCTCAAAGTCTACAGCGACTCAAATCTAATTGTCTCCCAAGCCCTTGGCAAGTGGAAGATAAGAGAAGAGCGTTTGGTTCATTACCATCAACGCTTGAATGATTTAGTAGAGAGTTTTTAGAAACTCTCCTCTCACTACTTGCCAAGGGCAAAGAACCAGTTTGCCGATGCCCTAGCCACCTTAGCCTCAATGATAGATGTGAGTGACAATGAAATACACAGGCTTATTGTCATTGAAGTGAAGTGGCAACCTAGGTATTACGCCATGTGTATGAATCTTCAGCTAGCCGACACCAAACCTTGGTTTCAGGATATCCTCAACTACATTCAGAACGACAAATATCCAAAAAGAGCCTCCAAAGCAGATCAAAGGACCCTGAGTCAGTTAGCTGCTAACTTTATACCTAATGGGGATGTTGAAAGGTTAATTGGGCCCGAACGCAGCGGAATTACTAGGCTTGTGAAAAATCAAACACTTTAAAATTTCACAACACCTATTGTTTGGTCTAATCAAACTTCCCAAGCAATCTCCTAATTAATGTGTAAAACACATATGCTAGAAA
>CATKHJ010357099.1:0-11913 GCA_949750685.1 Vernicia montana | reverse complement strand
CCCCCCAATCGCACAAAAATAGGACCTCAGATGAGATTGAGAATATATATTGGATATGAATCCCCTTCTATAATTATATTGAACCATTAACGGGGGATATTTTAACTGCGAGATTTAATGATTGTCATTTTAATGAGACTATATTTCCTAAATTGGGGGGAGAAAATAAGCAATTAGAGAAATAAATTGTTTGGAATGAGTCATCATTAAATCATATTAATCCTTATACAAAATACTGTGAATTAGAAGTTCAAAGGATCATTCATTTGCAAAGTATAGCAAACCAATTGCCAGATGTATTATGTGATCTAAAAAGAGTTACTAAATCTCATATACCAGCTGAAAATGCTCCAATTAGAATTGATGTCCCAATAAGACAATATGTTAATACTATGGCAAATGAGTCCATGACACGCCAGAAGTATGGTAGGCCACTCGGTTCCAAAGATAAAAATCCAAGAAAGAAAAATGAACAAAATAAACAAAGTGACAATTCTATTGATGTTCTTGAAAAGCCTATAACATAAATAGTTGACATAGATGAGCAAATAAACCCATAAGAGTTTCAGGTACCTAAAAGTAATGAAAACAAAGAGATCTCAATCAACTATGTCACTTCAGGAAAGAGATGGGACTGAAGTAAAACTATTGTCGACAATGTATTTGCATATGCAGTAGCAATTGATATTGCAAAAGAAAGTGAGGACATTGAACCAAAGTTCGTTAATGAATGTCGACATAGAGATGATTGGCCAAAATTAAAAGACGCAATCCATGCAGAATTAAATTCATTAGAAAAACACCAAGTCTTTGAGCCCATTATTTTAACACCTGAAAATGTTAGGCCAGTAGGCTATAAATGGGTTTTTATGCGTAAACGTAATAAAACAAAAATGAAATTGTGAGATACAAAGCACAACTTGTAGCACAAGGTTTCTCACAAAGGTCTGGTATTGATTATGAGGAGACTTATTTTCCAGTTGTGGATACAATTACTTTTAGATTTTTAATTAGCCTGACAAGTTTAGAAGGACTTCATATACGACTTATAGATATTGTTACAGTTTATTTGTATGGATCACTTGATAATGACATTTATATGGAAGTCCTTGAAGGATTAAAAATGCCTGAAGCATGCAATTCAAAACCCCGAAAAATGTATTCAATTAAGTTACAAAGATCTTTATATGGATTAAAATATTCTGGACGAATTGGTATAACCGCCTTAGTGGATATCTTTTGAAGGAAGGATATACTAACAATTCAATTTATCCATGTGTTTTTATTAAGAAATCAAATATGATTTTGCTATAATTGCAGTTTATGTTGATGATTTAAATATCATTGGGACTCCTGAAGAGTTGACAGAGACAATAACTTATTTTTAAAAAAATGAATTTGAAATGAAAGACTTGGGACAAATAAAATTTTGTCTCGGTCTACAGATCGAGCATTTATTTGAAGGGATGTTTATTCATCAGTCAGCTTATATTGAAAAAATATTAAAACGTTTTAATATGGATAAATCTCATCCAATGAGTTCCCCCATGATTGTTTGATCCCTTGATGTGAAAAATGACTATTTTCCTTCTCGAGAAGATTGTGAAGAAATACTTGGTCTAGAAGTACCATATCTTAGTACAATTGGTGCATTAATATATCTTGCTAATTGTGCAAGACCTGATATAACATTCTCTGTGAGTTTACTAGCAAGATATATCTTTTCACCAACTCGAAGACATTGGAATGGTGTGAGACAAGTATTCTGTTATTTGCGTGGTACATCAGATATGAGTTTATTTTACTCGCACGACTCGAAATCAGAATCAATCGGATATGCAGATGCTGGATATTTATCTGATCCACATAAAACTTGATCACAAACATGTTACTTGTTTGCATATGGTGACACTGCTATATCTTGACATTCTACTAAGCAAACTCTGACTGCCACATCATCTAATCATGCTGAAATATTGGCAATTCACGAGGCTAGTAGAGAATGCATGTAATTGAGATCTATGATCCAACATATCAAATAAACATGTGATCTTCAATTTGATAAAAGAAGTGCAACATTGCTATATAAAGATAATGCTACTTGTATTGCACAACTCAATGAATGATATATTAAAGAAGATAGAACTAATAAGCACATTTCGCCAAAGTTCTTTTTTACACATGAGCTTCAAAAGCAATGAGTTTTAGATGTTTATCAAATTCGATCTATTGATAATTTGACAGATTTGTTTACAAAGGCACTCCCTACAATCACATTTGAGAAGTTGGCGAACAAAATTGACATGCACCAATTAAGAAATCTTTGTTAGAAATCACGTTTTCATGAGGGGGAGATTTTTGTGCATTATACTCTTTTTCCCTTAGCCTAAGTTTTGTCCCATTGGATTTTCCAGACAAGATTTTTAATAAGACAGTATTATGGCACAAGTTCTACAAGAATAATGTACACTTTTTCCTTCACTAATATTTTTTTCCCCACAAGGTTTTTTCTTAGTAAGATTTTAACGAGGCATATTCTTTGTAATAGACATCTAAGGGGAAGTGTTATGATAATATTTAAGTAGTGTATTTGGATTGGATGTCTATTCTATATCTATAGATAAATATTCTTATGTAAATAAAACTCTCTTTTTATTCATATCTCTGTAACCTTTTACACCTATAAATAAGTGTTACAATCAATGAAGTTATACACACATAAATTATTCTCTCTTCTATTCTTATTTTATTCTCTCTTTCTATATTCTCTATAATTGTTATTTATTTTACAATAATAATAGTTTTTTTTTTTCTCTCCCTTTTATTTCCCTTTTATTTCACGTATTCTCATAAAGGGTGAAATGAAAAAAAAAAAATCTATACATATAAAAATTCAAACAATGAGTTATTAGAAATGTCTTAAATTTCCCTTAAAAAAAAGTCTTAAATTTTAAAGATGAATTTAAAATTAATTTACAATGAGATCAGTATTAATTGTTTAAATTTTCATTTTGAGATTTTGTGGTTTAATTTTAAATTATTTTACATATAAATCATTACAAAAATAATTAAATCAAACATTCGTACAACGTTTCAGAACTAATAATAATAATTTTCTTTCTGTTTTAAAATATATTGTCGTTTTATAATTTCAATAAAGTATATATTATTTTTTTAATTTTACCTTTTTATTATTTTTTCAATAAATATTTACATTAATTATTTTTATTTTTTATATTAAAATAAAAAATATTTAATTTTTTTATTTTTAAATTATAATAATTTAATAATTTTTTTAATTTATGTGATAAATAAAATAAAGAAAAGTGGCAACAGAACACAAGAGAGTGAAATGAGGAGACAAAAGTACGACATAGGATTTATCAGAGTATATAATAAAAATATTTTAATTTAATTTGAGAGTACCACTGTAGCTCTTAATGCTAACCATTAACTAACCGAATACCAAAAATCAAAATTCAAGCTTTTAGCCACTGCCTCACTGTCCGTTTCTTTAATCTCTCTCTGTCGCATGTAAGGCACGTTTCATTCTTGCTCAAAGCCACTCTCTATCTATAAACACACGGTAATGAGTTTGCTTATTCAGCCCTGACCCTCAGATTTTGCAATGCAGTATCTGAGTGAGTAAATGTGTTTTCTTTTTTTTTTTTGTTGGGTGAGGTGAAAGCCTGAAACTGACCCTACCATTTTAAGTACTTTATTTACTATTGTGTTGTGTTGCTGATTGTCCTTGATTTTTTTTTTTTCTAGGTTTTGTTTATTTATTTTTAATTTTTTTTAGTTCTGTGAATTGCAGATTCTTATTATTACTCTCATGAGATTACTTTTAATGGTGGTTCTTTAGCTTTGCATGTGCATTTTGTGATCTGGGTTATGCCCATTTCAGTGGCATTAGCCTTCTATATAGAAATTTTGTTGTTTTGGATTTGACATTGTTGTGTTTTTGAATTGGAGTCTAATAAGATTTCTAAAGGGTTCTTTTTTGGATTGTTTTGAGTTTTGATTGATTGTTTTGAATTTATTGTCTGTGTTTTTGGTTTTTGTTTGCTGGGTTTCATTGTCATTATCAATTGGGGTATTTTAATGCTTGATGGGTTTGGGTTGGTTTTGGCTGAGGAGGATCAAAAGGGGAGTATTTGGTGCAATGGAGTTCTGAGTTATATGGGAATTTCGCTTAGTTAAAGGTCATAACATAATGGTGTTGGGTCCTGATTCTGTGAACGTGGGTGCTTGGAATGTGGGAAAATCAAAGGGAAAGAAGAAGAAAGGTGGAGAAGCAGAGGAGACTGGGTGTTGGTTTAAGTTTAGGTTTATGGGGAGCTGCATTTCCTCAAGGACCAAGATTGATAGCTCCACAAGTGGAACTAGCACACAATATGGTATCTTTTATTTCATTTGATGCAACAAATTGTTTCATCCTATTAGTTTGGTTATGTTCTTTGTTTGTAATGTCTAATTCCATTATTGAGCACATTTTATTTTCTCGATCACATGCTAATCATGCTAATTAGGTTCCATTTATATGGCCAACGGTATATACATTTGATTCGATTCCTTGGTCGTGCAAACGTATAATCTTACTACATTTGTCATCCAATAATCTTATCAAATTTGTTCACTTTTTTGTCGTTATAATATTATGATTATTCTTCACTTTTACATATGGAGATTTTTCTATTTTAGCAGGTGCTTAGTTGTCATAATCCATTCGGAACGTGGATTGCATATCATTTAAAAACCTTTTTTTAGATAAAAAAAACTAGACACACATTAACTACGGGATCTTATCTCATTGCATTATTTTCACCTCTTTTTTGGTAGGTGAAATGATGCATGACAGTGATAGTTTATTATTTGTAGTGTGTGTATGTGCATTTGTATACATACTAGTGATGGGGAAACAGGAGAACCAGTAAGCATCCTGCAGGAGAGGAAGCAAACAAGCAAATAGATATGTTATACAAATGAAAGCACATAACAAAACATGAAAATTTTTGAAGTATGCTATATATATAGAAGCACATACCCACACCCATAACATACGCACGCACCCACTCACTGACACACAGACACACATATAAGTAACAACATTTATGTGGTTGTCTGGAATGAGCTTCACTGCAACATTTGTGGATTTTATTCTTTTCTAAGAACTTTTGGATTTTCCTTTGGCAGTCCATGGTGTGTGGAATTGACCATAGTTACTTGAAATTGAAGCTTCATGCATTACTAGATAGATATTATATAAAGCAGGGAACTTTCAATCATTTCCATTCGAAGTTAGGAATCATATCAATTGCATTTAAGTGAAGATAAAGTGGGTAAAAATTTGACTTGTGTTCAAAAGAACATAACTTGGTAATCTTGATTGAAGGCTCTCTATTGTAGACAGTAACTTTTTTGACAATGAATCTCCAGATTCATAATGACTTTAGAACCAATTTTATAAAGGTTTCGCTAAATACTCGGACTCACATGATGAAAATAGGAACAGCAATGAATAGACAATGAGTTTCAACTTATCAAAGCCTTACCTGCTATATTGAGTTTCATACATGATATCAATGCTAGAACTGGAATAAATTTTCTCTTATATTTTAATCCTGATAATATTGTAGAAATGGAGCTGTTAATACTGATTTTGTTCAAGATATTAGCACTATTTAACCAAATTGACAAAAGTTTCCCTTAGTGAAGTTATACTGATAATTTTAGTCAGGCTCTTGGCTTACCATTTTATTAGAATAAATGTCATCATTGTAGTTTAAAACCAAAAGGTGCCGATATAATTTGCCATTTTAACATTTAAAGCTGATTAGAAATGCATCCTCTTGCTCACATTCACATTTAGATGTGTATCTCCTGATTTATTTTGTAAGAAGCAATGTTTAAATCTGTCTTCAGGTTGTACTGTGATTACTGATTTCTTATTTGAAATTCATTGAATGCAAATGTAGTCATGTAGAACTTAGGTAATTAACATATACTGATGTCTTTTTTTTCTTCGGTTTTTGTGGATAATTCAGCGGATAGTAAATCTACAAGTGATACCACAAATGATACCAGCAGAGATCAACCAGTTGTTCTAGTTGGATCATCTTCATCCACTAGCAAAGATGAAAGTACTCCACCTACTCCCAAGATAGGTGAGGAACTGAAAGTTGCTTCTCAGCTTCGAAAATTCTCCTTTAATGAGCTCAAGTCAGCAACAAGGAATTTTAGGCCTGAGAGTCTTCTTGGGGAGGGTGGGTTTGGCTGTGTGTTCAAAGGTTGGATTAGTGAGACTGGGACTGCTCCAGGTAAACCTGGTTCAGGGCTGCCCGTTGCAGTAAAAACTCTGAACCATGATGGACTTCAGGGTCATAAAGAATGGCTTGTAAGAAACCTTCAATCTTATTTAATGTATTTCTTTACACATGCACACCCATTAAATACATTTTCTCTTGCATATTTGTGCTACTGGTTGTGTTCATGCTGTCTTCACTTTTATGATTAAGTGATAGTTTCTTTTATCTGTTTGCATGGCAGGCTGAAGTTAATTATCTTGGTGATCTTCTACATCCTAATTTGGTTAAGTTAATTGGGTACTGTATTGAGGACGATCAAAGGCTGCTTGTTTATGAGTTTATGCCTCGAGGAAGCCTGGAGAATCACCTCTTTAGAAGTACACAATTGAATTTTTATTTTTGAATATTCACTTAAATATTCTTTGTTCTTGCTTTAAAGTTGGTAAAAATTCTATTGAACCACATTTGAATGGGGAGTGCATATCATTTACTTTCAAATCCAAAGCTTTATTAGGAAGATCATGAAGGCTCAAATTGACAAGTTTATTTATGGGATAACTATTAAGATTCAAAAGATAACCTTGGGGTCTTTCTATATTAAGATTTGAGGTTTAAAAATTTTCCCTTTTTTATTGGAAGCTATTAGTTGTAATAGTCTGATATCTGCATTTGTTTAATAAATTTTTGAGCAAAACATTGATAGACTTTGGGGCTAATGCTATGCAATTTTTTTTGGAGATGGATGATATTATACGTGTTAGTATTCTTTGTGGTGTTTCTTATAAGCTTCTTGCATCCCACTTTTCTTTGAGGTTAACAAATACTCTCTCTGTCTTCTTCATGATATTGTTTTGTTCTTACAGTAGTAAGAATAATGCATTAAAGATTTACTTTCAAGTTCATTAATAACATGAGTAGAAAACCATTTAGTTGACACCTTTAACTTTTACCTCCTTTTTGGGATTGGGCAAATTAAGTTGTTGAATGTAAAATTCAATTAAAATATCAAAAGGTGGTAAAGGCATGGTTGCACAAACTCAAGGAATAGATACATAGGTTATGCAACACTACTGAATGAAGGTGTTAGGTGTGGATAGATGCCATGATTAACATCTACCGGAAGTTGAAATTCCTGAACTATGGTCAAAAGAAGAATCCTCTCTCTCTTTCTCTGTGTGTCTGTTTTTGTCTCTTTATGCTTATACACACATGCATCATGCAAATGCACAAAATCATTTTGGACATGCACGTGTCACTTGTTCATCTAGTTTTGCTTGTTTGCTTGGAATCTTATGTTCATTCCTAAATCACAAAGATATTTTGTAAATGAACATTAGTTTGCTTTGAAAGACATGGGAAATTGTAACAGGTGCAGATAATCATTTTTCTACAGCATATAGAAGATTATATTTCTGGAAATAATGCATTCTGCAACTGTCATCCAAACCAACCCCCAATGCACGCATGCAATTACACTCACGAATGTTTTGAGTGACTAAATTATTTCTGCTACTTAACACTGTTATTGCACCAATTCCGGGAATAATTATTTTTAGTGTAGCAGGGTCTCTGCCTCTTCCCTGGTCCACCAGAATAAAAATTGCACTTGGTGCTGCACAGGGCCTTGCCTTTCTTCACGAGGAAGCTGAACGACCAGTCATATATCGAGATTTTAAAACATCTAATATCCTGCTAGATGCAGTGGGTGCCTAGTGTTTTCACATTCAATGCGCTATATTTTTCCCTTGTCTTGCACTTCTCTATAATATTACTAAATCTATTCCAGGATTACAATGCCAAGCTTTCTGATTTTGGACTTGCCAAAGATGGTCCTGAAGGAGATAAGACTCATGTATCTACGCGTGTGATGGGGACATATGGTTATGCTGCTCCTGAGTATGTGATGACAGGTGAGCATAATAAACTGCATTTATCGTCGTTCTTTGGATGCTTAATGGCACTTTTTGTTCCTTACGGTTGGATATATTCAATTTTAAATTCATGCTATTAACTTGAATTTGATGTTGCTGCATCTCTCTGGTCCTTTTCTTCTTGTAGTTTGTTTCCCTGGTGACATAGGGCCCTAAGGTCTCACACCTAAAACTAAAAACCACATATGCCTATAGAGGCTACAACCTTATTTAGAGCAAACTAAAATAGAGAATCACTAAACAACCCTGATAAAATATAACCAAATACTACTACAAAAAATATTCTAATTAGGTTTCCTAAAGAAGAATAATAATTGCAGAGAGGTCCCTTCTCTGCAATATAGGCTTGGGTGACAGTTAGGACTGGGGCTACATCTATAGAGAGGAATCTAAACTACCATCACCTGGTTAATTTTCTAATGTCTGGCCCACTTTAGCTGTATATTGCTTCCCGGTTTTTGAAAGAGGCATATCTCTCTGTGCAAGCTCAGTTGTGCTTATACATGTGCACATAAGAAGGGAAAGCAAGAAAAAGCATATTTTCTTGTGGAAAAGAACATGTGGTTTTATTTTGGGAGGAGCAAAAATTATAAGTTTCACCACATAACCTTCATTATGTAGCTTGTAGAGAAACAAACACCCAGGTTTAAATAGTTCTGACATACTGTTACTGGTTGCCTTGTTACAGATGTTTGAGAATCAAAAGTGAAATGGTCTGTGACAGCTGTTATCACCGGTTACAGACCATTACACTTGGGAGTTGCACCATACATATCCCTTTCTTGAAAATTTAATTAAAAAAATTCACAATAGTGCCAGCTGCAATTGTTTCACCTTTGCAGTGACATCCTGAAATGATCGCTACAACCTTGATTTAATTCCCTGCAAACACCAACCATCTCCATGCCCTCCTGCTATCTCTGTTGCCTTTAGGCCACGTCAGCATTGCCTTTGTTGCTGCTATTCTTGTGGGTACCCTTTATTCAAATATTCAAGTTAGGGCTGTAATCGAGCCGAACTGAGTTTTAACTTGTTCAGTCTTGACTCGATATTTTTTTTCCAAACTTGAACTTGAGCTCGAGTTTAAGTTTTGGATCGAACTTGAAAGTCATGTTCACGCTCGAGTTTGACTCGTTAATAAATTATAATTGAGCTAATCTCGAACTCGAATTCGACACGTTTATAATTTATCAAAATACTCAACTTCTTAAATATTTATTTCTAATAAAATAATTATAACAAAAATATTTAAAACTAATATAAAAGCAAAATCATCCAATTAGTGAAAAAAAAATCCAATCATAAAATTGAGTATCACATGTATTACAAATATATTAATTAATAAAAAAATATTTTTAAAGATTAGAATATTAGATTATATAATAAGAAAATATTAGATTATATTAATTAAGAGAATATATATTTTAATTTAATTGAATTAACAAAAAGTTTATAGGAGTATTAAAATACATTTTTTGAAGTGCCAAAATTATTAAGTTAATAATAATAATCAAGTTGGTCGCAAGTTTATAATCGAGCTGTTCACGAACTTATCGAGCCTAATCGAATCGAGTTTTACTTTGCTCAAGTTCGGCTCGTTTATAAAACGAACCGAACGCGAACGAGCTTTTATCGAGCCGAACACCGAGTTGCTCACGAACGGCTTGCCGCATTTACACCCCTAATTCAAGTTTCTGTAACCATCACTATAATCTCCTACAATTTACAGCAGCACCTTGCTTTTGGCCACCCCTAACATTATCATTAGTTCATCTACATCTCAAAAGATATATGATGTTTTGGCCTTTTTTCACCCGTCTTCCTTTAGAATAGCAGCATCACATGTTAGCATGATTGTTGTAGTGTCGCATATTGAAAATTACAATATTTGTGCAACTTTTGTTTGCATATTCTATTGTTCAGGGTTTTCATTAATGCAACTTCTGGGGAGTAATTCAAATTCTTACAATCTCTTCAAGTGAAAAGTTTTGTGAATTTTTAATTTTCTAAAATGTGAATTAGATAATATTAGTACATGCAAGATCTAGTGGCTAAGTTCAAATGCTATGGGAGAGAGAGAAGCAAAAAAATAAAAAAGGAAGAATAAATTAAAAAATAAATAGAAAGGAGGAAGGGAAAACATAATAGAATTCAATGGAATTTATCAAGATGAGATCTTGTATTTGTAATTTGTTCTTTGTAATTCAGCTATACTTATTATATTTCATGTTATGCCAGGGCATCTTACATCAAAGAGTGATGTCTATAGCTTTGGGGTAGTTTTACTTGAAATGTTAACTGGCAGAAGGTCCATGGACAAAAACCGACGAAATGGTGAGCATAATCTGGTGGAATGGGCACGACCACATCTTGGGGAGAGGCGAAAGTTATACCGACTGATAGATCCTCGCCTTGAAGGACGCTTCTCAATGAAGGGATCTCAGAAGGCAATCCAGTTGGCTGCATACTGCCTCAACCGCGATCCAAAAGCCAGACCTCTGATGAGTGAGGTCGTTGAAGTATTAAAACCTCTGCCCTACCTGAAGGACATGGCCTGTTCTTCATCCTACTTTCAGTCTTTACAAGCAGAGCGTGTCTGCTCGGATCCTAGTGTTGCAAATGGAAGTAGAGTGCGGCAAGGGCAATCAAGGAATGTGCAACCAACCAAGAATTTTACCAAACCAAATGGTCCTCAGGTTTCTCCATGTAATCTTAACCATTATTACAAGTCACCTACCCCAACTGCTGTGCGACCATAGCATTAAGTCCAAGCATTGTCCCATGCATTTCATTTTAGTTTAGAGATTATAGCAATCCTGATAAACTCAAAGCTTTTGGGGTATGTTTGGAAGTATTGCTGATATTTCTTGAAATTTTCAGAGAAGATGATGAATGTATTGAAAAGCTTGTAACTTGTCAAGAACATGAAACATGACTTCCTCTCTGACTTTTTAAGTCCAAGAGAATCTTTATTAGCTTTACATTGTACTAGTGGATTCCTTGTTTATCTAGGAATAGTAATGGTGGAGGAGTCATCTCGGTTTTCTCTTCCAGAAAAGATAAAGAATCCCCAGTAATAACTCAGTTTTTGAGTATGAATCCAAAGTAGTTTAGGACAAGATGGTAATTAAATAAATAAATTAAGAATAATATCATATACATATTGAGTAGGGATGGCAATGGGGGTTACTATCCCCCATCCCCACCTCATCTTCATTCCCGCCTTATAAATGGGGATAATTTAATCCTCATTTTTGTCCCCGTTGGGATCTCCATCTCTGCGGGGATCTCCATTTTCCACTTGATTTTTTTTTTTTGTCTTATCTTAATTAAATTTTTGATACTTTTATATAGTAAAATTTAATGTATAAAAATTTAAAAATTAGACTTTATTTATGTATAAATTCACAATATATATATAATTGGAGATATTTTGATTATTAGTATTACTTATATATTTTATTAATTTTTTTATACATTACTTATATATATTTACTTATTAATATATATATAGTATTACTAATATATTTTTATATATTTATAAAATTCATAAATAATGGTTGAAAAATAAGAATAAATTTATTTAGAAAATGTTAACAGATTCAGACATACAAAGTATCAACCAAATAAAATTAAAATGTAAATACGCTTAATATATTAAAAATGTTCTGCAA
>CATKHJ010356781.1:0-19708 GCA_949750685.1 Vernicia montana | reverse complement strand
TTTTTTTTTTTTTTAATATTAGAGAGGTTCAATAGATCAAATAACATTGTAAGCTACATAACAATGGGTAAATGATCTCAAAAATACTAAATTTTGGTATTTTTTGGTATTTTTCTAATGTCGTCATTAAAGACCAATGTTTTCAAATTCGACCCGGTCTTAGAACCGATGAAGGCAGAGGGTTACAGGTTTCAACCGAAATTTTAAATAATATCATATATTTATTATTTATATGTTAAAAATAAATATAATATACATATAATTAAAATTAATGAACGTTACCAGAACAATTAATGAACAATACTTAGAAGTAACTTAGAAAATTATGGCAAATTAACTCATTAATGATCATTTTAAGACTCAAATTCAGGTGGATCCCATTACTCAGTAGTGAAAGGTCTACTTGAATTTGTGTTCTCCTATATAACAAATATTAATTTGAAAATTCATGTGCTCAAAATAATAAATGGATGAATGATAATTTAAAAGTCAAAATAAGCTATATGTTAAAGAAAGTGAAGGAGGAAAGTGAGTTATCCCACATATCGGTCAATTTTTTTATTCTCTCTCTACATGTCATTCATTCATGCAAGGGGAGAGATGATATTTTTTTATCTTAGCGTGGGCCCTTTTCCTAGTCATATTAGTAATATGACGTGGCAGGTGATCAACATGTTTGAGTGAGGTGAATAGACATGACATGCTCAGTTAGATTGCTATATTGAAGTGGTGGTCTTTTAGCCTAAAAATCCCAGGTGACCACTGATTGCAAAAAAAATTAAAGTTTAGGTAGTCGTCTGTAAAAAATTAGTCTTTAATAATTACATTAAAAAAAATATTAAAGTTTGATGATTTTTGGGATCATTTACTTCACTAGCAGACATTAGGGGTTCACAGTCCTCCTAACCCCATAATTTTTTTATAAATATTACGTCTATAATTTTTAATTTTTCTATATTTGTTCTCTTAAATTTTTATTTTTTTCATATTTATCCTTTTAATTTTTAATTTTTCTCTTTTAACTACAAAATTTTTATAGGTTACCCCTAATTCCATAATTTTTTTTTTAATTTTTCACTTATAACTTTTATTTATTTTTTTAATATTGGCCCTTCAAAATTTTTTATTTTTATTTTCATACTTTCTCCCTAAATTTTTATTTTTACTCCTCTAGCTCTAAGTATTATTTATAGCTATTAGACTTTTATATTTATAAATAGCGCTATAATAAAATTAGGATAAATTACTTTTTAATCCCTGAGATTTGACCTAATTAACTAATTCGTCATTACTTTTTGAGAAACTAACTAATTAGTTCATCAGTTTTGGTTCCGTCAAACTATTTAGTTCTTTTGTTCAGTTGTATTTTTTTCCATTAAATTTATGAAAAATGACTAAAATATCATTGTATATATAATAAATATAATTTTAATTTTATTATTTAAAAATAAAAAAATTTTAATTAATAAAATAATTTTTTTATATAATTATATAATAATCATTTAATTATATAATAATTGATATAAATATTTTTTTTATTATAAATAATAATTATATAATAATAAATAATTTTATAATTTGATGATATTAAATATAATTATTATATAATTATATAAATATTATTTACTTTTATTAATTTGAATTTCGTATTTTTAAATAATAAAATTAAAATCATATTTATTATATATACAAGAGTATTTTAGTCATTTTTTACAAATTTAACATAAAAAAGTACAAAAACTGGATAGAATGACTAAATAGTCTGACGGAACCAAAACTGAGGAACTAATTAGTTAGTTGCTCAAAAAATAGAGACGAGTTAGTTAATTAGGTCAAATCTCATAGATTAAATAGTAATTTACCCAAAAAATTAATTGAGTTTGCCACAAAAAATTAACTGAATTTTTATCCTCATCTCAACTAAAATCTTGCGTCTATCACTGTTTATATATAAATGAATAAAATAAGTAATTATCATT
This sequence comes from Vernicia montana, assembly GCA_949750685.1. Taxonomy (NCBI): domain Eukaryota; kingdom Viridiplantae; phylum Streptophyta; class Magnoliopsida; order Malpighiales; family Euphorbiaceae; genus Vernicia; species Vernicia montana. Next base: position 17,729 of record CATKHJ010356781.1, on the reverse strand, counting down.
TGGATCACACTTTATAGATTTCCTAAATCCGTCACTATATAAGTGCATATCTCATTTAGGTAAAAAAAAAAAAATACCGATTTGAATTTCCTTTTTCCAATGCTTAAAAGAAAAAAAAAAAAAAAAAGGAAATAACTAGTAATATTATTTTAGGTTATGTTAGAAAAAAAAAATTAATTATCTCTTTTTTTTTTTTTTTGCAAAGAAAAAAAAAATTAATTATCTCACTTAATGATTGTGTAAGCCTCTGAAAGGCGAAAAGAGGGAAGCTTAGTTTCTTATCATAAATAAAGATCCATGTGATCCATATTAATATTGTTTATTGAGATCGATCATGTCTTAGCTATGGCGTGACCAACTTTGTCTCTCCAAGTTGAACCATAAAAATTGAATATAGGTCCATCTGCTTATTCCTTTTCTTCATTTCAATCCATAAGTTTATATTAATTTATAGTAATGATACCTGAATTTACTTCCAAATCATTCCTTTGACCATGAGAACCATCAATCATCATAACCTTAGACTTTGTAATTCCTATACAGTGAAATTATTAATCCTATTGTTTACTAATTTTAAGAATTACAAATCTATAAACCAAACAGACTGTAAATGCATCTTAAAAATAAGTATTATAATAAGAGGTAAAGATGAAAAATGAAGTAAAAAAATAATACTACTAATAGAAATGTGACAATTTTTTTGAAACATTTCAAAAAAAGAAAAATGTGACAATTTTTTTAGGACGGAATGTGTAATTAGTTTTCTAATTAATTGGTAAATAATTAAATATTTACCTTCATCTAAATAACATATGAGATTGAATCGAATAGTAAGTAGTAAAAAATTACTAATATATATGCATAAGCAAGAAAAAGAAAACGTATGTAATTGATTCATGAAAAAGAAGAATGAAGTTTGACCTAGTTAAGAAAAACAATTTAATTTATAATTAAATATAAAGCTGGCATAACTTGGAATCTTGGATACAATTTGGGTTAAGTTATTTTGCCCCAAAACCATATACATCATCATTTTGGGGGGTACTCCAAACTATTTTCTCCAATTAGAGAGAAAGTGAATGAGAAAGGAAAAATAAAATAACAGAGCCCATTAGAAGAAACAATAAATAAAAAGAAAGAAGAAAGAAGAAGAAAAGAAAAAGGGTTTTCATAACTTAAAAATGATACATATGTGATCGGAGACAATTAAATTATAAGAATTTTAATTTTTTTTTTTTTTTTTTTTTTGTGGGTATTAATTTCACTTTTGAGGAGTCCTAGCATAGTGCAGGACCATGACGTGATCAGTGGTTGAGGAGTCTGGAAGCAAAGTAAGTGCATCTCTTGTGCTCCATATGTTATCTCTTACATGCTGCAACGTCAAGAAAGGTAGTAGCTGTTGCCCTCTACATGTTATCTCTACCTGCTTTTTTTTTTTTTTTTTTAACCATATATAATATACTCATTAGATATAATCCAATTTCACACTATCATAATAACAAATTTAGGAAACCACCCAATCAATAATGAAAATATAATAAATTAATAAATCTTTAGAGAAATAATATTTTATTATATGCATATATATGGTCCAATGACATGAGAACTATTTGGTAACATTATGAAAACAAATATTAATAATGAAAGATAAGAAAGGAACTAATTTAAAAGGCACAAAAAAAAAAAAAAAAAAAAAAATCCAGCATCACATACATACATAGATGATAGATCTACCCATGTGAAACCAATCAACCAAAAAGCCACCTTGTATATCTAGTCATTATCATGCTCCATATATTAGATGAATATCAAATCACTTCAATAGTGAATTCAAAGCTAATTAAATGCTCATGTCATGCAGATTTAAAGCATCTTCTGCTGATACAGTATCACTTAATTAATTAAGTATTATTATTATTATTAATTGAGCTTCTTTCTTTATTTATTTTTTTAAAACAGGAGTTTATTTATAAAACTCCAAACTTACTTAATTATCACCCTCAATTATGGTTAAAGAAATTTTAAACTTAGACTACTTCTAAGTTAATTTTACTTCACTTTGTTTGAACCAAATTTCACTTGCAAGCAACGAAACATACATAAATATATACTTATGGGGGTTTTCACACACACACATATATTATTGATCTAATTAATGAAATTCATATTAAAAATAAAATATACACAAACTATAATTAATTTGTCAATATATGAAATTATTTTTCTTAAAATGTTAAAACAAATATATATATATATATAAATGTATTTGAAGTCATGCTTTGTCATTAACTTACGCCTATCTTAATCTGTGTCCTATATAATATATTTTGTAACGTTCACTTTACCCATAAAATTTCTCTCTCAACTTTTTATTTTCATTTTTACTCCAAAATTTTTTTATTTTTTTATCACTAGATATCTAATTTCTTATTTATACATTAATATACAATAAATAATTATCATAAAATTAATAACACACCACACATTTATAAATTTAATAATTTTTATCGTCAGTAAATGTCGAATATGAGATCTCAAAATCCTAAAATAAATGTTTTACCGGGTATGGACGAATACATAAAAGATCATTTATTTATATTATATAAAATAGTATCATATTATTATTATTATTATTATTATTCCTCTTCTTAGAAGCAAAAATGCTTCGGTCAGCCGTCAGTAATGGAAATCGACCGTTTAGAGGCTGCCCGTCCTTTCCACGATCTTTAAAAGACTGCCCCATTTTAATCATTACGGAACCCACTCAGACTTTGCTCCTAAGCCAAAATCATCACCTCATAGACTACTTTTATTTTCATACCCTCAAGATTTTATAATCTCAACAGTAACATTAAATATTCAAGCAACTTATAATGGATCCAAAAAGCACGGCCAAGACACCCCTCCCCCCCAAAAAAATATATATATATATATAGAATTATTAATTTATAATTATTTTTTTTAAAACATGAAACCTAACCTTAGAATAATATATAATTATATACATACATCAATCTCATGTCATGCACGTTTTCTTCACGTTACTTTCCCGTCCTTCCAATTAAAAAAAGAAAAAAAGAAAAAAAGAAAAAGAAAAAGAAAAAGAAAAGCCCTAATTAATAAGAAGGTCGATATTCTTCTATAAGTTTGAATGTATTTGCTGATGTATCTTTGTTTGACATGTAATAAAACTTTAATTATTTATTTATTAAAAAAAAAAAACTAAGATAAAAAGCTGGCAAATTTTTGGTTTAGTTTTTAAGAGTCATTGTTTTGAAAATGAATTATTTTATTTTGCATGCATATCAGCCACCAACTATATAAAATTTATTTTTGTTTTTACTTATATTTATATATATATATATAAAGAATATATTTTTGTTTTTTTTTTCAACTTGGAATGATTCTGTTGTGGATTTATCCTCTCATGCATTGCTTTCCTACGACGTAAAATATATAAATGAGTGGTTCAGTGGGTTTTTTTTTTTTTTTTTTTAAAATTTATTATTATTATTATTTTGTTGTGTGGTTGATTGTGGAAATAACATGAATGATATTGATATTGATGGGGTCTTTTAAATTAGATCAAAGTGCACCACTTCCGCTTAATTATATATATATATAAATACATTGATGTATCTTTTTAATAACAATCAACGACTACCACTTTTAATCTAATTGTAAAATAAAATTATTTTAAAAGTAAAAAAAAAAAAAAAAAAAAAAAACAGAATTTAATTCTGGAAAATATTAAAATCACCCTCTCAATACTTAAAAAAATAAAATATACTTAGAAAAATATATATAAAAAAAAAATCGAAAGAATGAGAGTGGTAAAAAGGAGATATTTATAATTAGAAATTACAATATTATTTGTCGGAAAGCTGAGCTTAAAGAAGCGAAAGCGTGACGAAAGGGAGAGATAACGCATGCACAATAAGAGCTGTTTGATAATGACACTATCCACGTGTGATTTTTCAGGCCCTAGATATCATTTCTTCTCTATTATCAACTATTAATTTAGATTTTTAATTTTTTTTGGGGTATATTTTTAAAGGGTGTTAACTAGGGCAAGACAATCCCATCCTAGTTGAGCATGTTCTTATTTTTATATTTTAAAGTCAATGCTATCTAAATAATCTTATTTTTAATTTAATGACAAAAAAAAAAAAAAAAAAAGAGAGGAAAAGAACGGCAAATTGTTAACTAGGAAACCTTCCCACCATTAAGACATCCTTTTGCTTTCTCACAATAGATTATTCCTATACGACTCTTATTGTTTATTTATTATGTATTTGGTATAGAGAAATTCTCTATATTCTTTCCGTAGATTATGGAAAATATCATCATTACTGAATATTAAAAATGCGCATTATTTTTTTTTGTATGAAAACAATTTAATGAAGCCAGCATCTTCATGTATTGATTTGAAGATAATTATCATCTAGAGTTATAAATTGACGCTAAAAATACTCTAAAAAGACGTATTATTTAGAGTAAGTTTTATTTATATTTGATGTATACACCAAGCAAATAACATAATAATATTTGAAAAAAAAAAATATATGAGCGTTTTCTAAGATGCAAATATTCAACCTCATGTTTCATACATCCACTTTAAGAGTTAAAATTTTGATAATTTTTACTATTTAAGATTTCTAATATACTAAAAAAAAGTTAAATGATTTGGTCAAGTAGTTGCATGCCATGTGTTTGTATGAAAGAGAAAGGAGAGGTCAGCCCTGGTAGGACGGCATCAACTTAATTGCTTGCTAGAACAAAGTTTTTATGTAACAAGTTATTATTAAAATTAGCTATAGCTAGCTAGAGTCTCTTGGGCGGTGGATCCCATAAACACCACCGCAACAAATTTCCAAATTAAAGCCATAAGTTGACCTATAAATATAATTACTAATTACTAATTGATATAACATTCCTTCTGTTTATAAAAGCAAAGAAGGTGTTGAGTGTGTCATACATCCTTTGATATTAACAATATTTATAATTATACTATTTGCATGTGTGGATGAATATTGAATGGTTTAATTATTAGAAGATTAATTAGTTGTTTATATATATATATATATATATAGTTTTGGTTGAAAGAGTACAAACAGAAAAGAGTTCCATTCCAAGTAATTGTTGGTTGTTGCATATGCCTATCTCTCCTTACTTCATGACATGGCATTAAGCAACAAATATAAAATATAAATCATCGCGTTAAGGGTTGACCTAAGAACTAATTTATAACCAAAACTATATATTATATACATATAGAACAAAATGGAATGTTGATTGTGTCATATTGATCAATCCTAATCAGTAATCAGAGACAAGCTAGCCATAAATAATAATAATAATAATAATAATAATAGTAAATTATATATATTAACGATGGAAGAGGAGTTATTTTATTTATTTATTAGTATATATATACAAATTAATGATATGTATGGTACTACTTAGGACAATGATATAGTTGTTTATGTTTTTTTCGTCGTTATTAATGTTTATTCTTCTGTAGTCTGGCTATTATTTTGTGTTTTTCTCTCTCTTTTTTGTTTGTTTGTTGCCCTAGAAACACCCCTAAGCATTATTATCTATGTAGTTCTACAGGACAAGAGTGATATAAAGCTCCTGGTTTTGTCTTTGTTCCTAAGAGATGATACTGTAAATCTATATGTATGCACAAGAAAAACAACAATATTATCATCCATTTTATATATTGTTTTTATCTTCTTGGTTAAGGTTTAAGGTTTTCTATTATTATTTTTTAATTATTGTGATTTACATTATATAAATTAATTTCATTTTTGAATTTTATGCTTTCTCTTATCTAAATACATAAAATTCCAAGTTATCTGAAATTTATTTTATTTTTAGGTTTTCATCACTACTTTTGAATCTTGATGCATATTCGTAAGATAAGGAAATGGTTCTATACATGTAACTAAAAATTTAAAAAAAGAAAAAGAAAAATGATTCAATAAAAAAATAGTTGCAAATTAAGGTTAAAAATAATGCTTTTCTCCAAAGTAAATCACAGTATATATCATCCTCATTTTTGGTGGAAGGCTTCTCTCCATGGCATATATAGAGGATATCATTAATTATACTAGCCACATGTTAAGTTTTGATATATACATATAAATTTTCCCCTAATTTAATTTGATAAATATACGTATTTAATTTTAAGAATGTATTTTAAAAAAAAAAGATAGTATCTATTAGGGTTGTTAATGCGGCACTCATTTAAGGTTAATGAATCATTTATTGTGTCTTAGACATGCAGAAACCTTGATTAATTTCGTGCTACACGTGAGTAATCTTTATACATGCATGAATTAAGTTTCGTAGGTCTATAATGTCCAATTATTATAAAAGAAACTTTTGTTATAATTTACAGTAATAATTACGAAATATATAGTGCTATAGTTTATGATGATCAAGTGTGCTTGAGACGCACTCTATAAAATGATGTCAATCTTACATTTTCTTCTTCTTTTTCGTTCTTTCTTTCCTTTTTTGAATAAGCAATGTGCTAAGTTTATTTATATATCATTCGTGCACATATTATCAACGTATAAAACGACATTTTTACTAATAATTATGACTAAATACCAATTTAAACTATTATTGTCTGGCTTTATACCTTAATAATTTAAACTCTTATTAGTATGTATATCATTGCTCCACAGAAAATGCAAGGGAAATATTTATATACACATGGAAAAAAAAAAGAACCAGATTTAGAGTAATATCATATATAAAAAAAAAAACACTGACATGCTCAGTTGTAATTAAATTAGCTATATAGCTAGTAATTTCTAATCTAAAAAAGAACTAAAAATGTTCATATCTTATACCAATGCAAACCTTGCTTGGAATGTTCATATCTAGACAAATATAACTAATTTTATAATCGATCATAGCCTACAACTTAGTTTAACAATAGTATTTATTTATTCTTCATTTTAAAAAATAATAATAATTTGAGATGTTTTATATATGATTTTTTTTAAAATTAAATTCTAACTAGCGTTTGAACTTGTAACCTTTCAGAAAATGTTTTATGATTTTTTAGCTATGCATATATAGAATGTGGCTTTTTCTCTGTCTTTAATGGGGTAGGAAATTTACTCTCATAGAACAATTAATGGTATTTTATTGATAAGTAATAATAAATATATCAAAATATTTAAGAACAAAAACACACACACACACATATATATATATATATATAATATATATATTATCTTGTTTGATAAAACATAAACAACATGTCAGAATCAGAACATGCGTCTTCCTCAATTGAAACATAAATAATGCTTGTGCCTCACCAAACCCCATCTTCATTGCCATTTTTATGAGTTTGCTTATACAGTGGAAATAAACTTGAGTGCTACTGATTTAATTATGACCCATAGATAATCGATCTTAATTTCCTAATAGTCTAATAGTTTTCCATTGAGAAGAACTAATTCCTCCTAAGATATACTACTTGCCAGGGCCTATCATTATCCTTTTGATGTAATAATTAATAAAGACAAATGAATTAATTAGAGATAATCTAGACTCATCCTCGATTATGTCTAACATACCAAGAAATAATCTGCTTTCTTGTTTTTGAGTCCCGTGTATAAAAATGCTAGCTGCATCATGTTATAAATTTACAACTGGTGGTTTTAGATTGTAACTATACTTTGTAGTGTAATTAAGTGTAGTACTTTTGTGCTTGATTTTTTTAATTTTTTTTTTAAATGGATGTATTGAAACGTTACTTTCATGAATGTTTTTTGGTCTAAAACAGTAAAACCATTTCTTGAAGAATGAAAGGCTATTGATATTGTATTTATTTTTGGGGTCATGGGAAAGAGGGTGGTAGGTAGTTTTCTATATAGGAAAATGGAAAATTATCTAATTCTAAATTTTAAGCAGCCTACAAATTTTAATCTATTGAAAATTAAACATTGATAACTAACTAAACATGAAGGTTAATTTACGACTATATTTAGAAGAGCGATAACCTTGATTAGACAAACATTTAGTTCCTAAGACCAATCTTTATTATAAGAATTAGATAATAGCCTAAAAGGCTAATGATAGAAAAGGAGAAATGAAGATGTGTACCTAAGAGAAATATACTTGCTACCTAAAAATTGATATTATCAGAGACAATAGATTAATGCCACATTTAGTTCTGCTGTTTCTGTCATTTCTCTAACACCAACTATGTCCGTATTCGTGTAATTAAAATTATTGGTACTAATTGATATTTGAGAAATTTATAGTAAGCATTAGCAATGCATATTAATTTGGAATTAAAAGAAATACCTCTGATTCGCTATCCAGTCTCAGCTTGTTAACCAGATACTTCATTAATAACCGAACTGTCATCCTTCCATCCCTAAACATACATTTTAAATATATAAATGTAAATATAAATGAGTTTCTTTTTTTTATTTTTTAATAAAAAATGAAGAAGAAGAAGAAGAAGAGATGATTAATTAATTACTTGATTCTCAGGTAGCTCTTTGATATTTGAGGCAAGAAGGGTTCTTGTACTCTGCATTTGTAAAGCAACAGATTAGTTTTTTTTTTTTTAAACAAAGAGAAAAAAAAAAAAAAATAGATTGCACTTACTGATTTTTAGATGCTTGTAGTGTAAACCAAATGCCAGAATGATGTCTTCTGGGAGGATCAATGAGTCTAAAGTCGGATGAACTTGGTCCAGCAATATCTAAACCAGTACTACTGTGAACCTGAAAGGACGGCCTATGCAAAAAATAGGAACTACTCCCCATTCCCAGTGATTGAGAAGAAGCAGAAACAGAAGCGGTGGGTATATAATTAATATGAGGCATATGCCTAAATGCCCAGTTAATCTCTTGATGCTGATGATGATGAGGATACATAGAGGAGCTACTTGCTGCTGCTTGCTGTTGTTGTTGATAGAATGAAGTAGAAGTAGTAAAATTACTCACAATTACTGGCCTTGAAGAAGGAACTTGAAAAATAGGAGCGCTCAATGGCCTAATTACTTGTTGTGAAGAACAAGTGCTACTCCCTGGTAATAGATCAAGTTCAATCAATCCTCCTGACCTTCTAACCGTTGGATCCAATACTCGTTGATGATCATGATGATCTTCCTTTCTGTGACCGCCTATACTTAATTGGAGCCAACCTTCATGATCTCTTTCTTCTTCTTCGTCTTCTTCTTCTTCTTGTTCTTGTTGTTGAATATTTTTATTATTATTATCTTTGGAGGTAGAGGCAGCAGCTTCATTAAGACTGTTAGTTCTTGATTCATCTTCAGCCATAGGATCCGCTTCACTAATACAATACTCATAACCTTCTAATTGACTCATAACACCAAAAGTCTCCGTATTATAACTTCCGCCGCCACAACCACCATAACCGCCGCCGTAAAAAAGATGATGATGATGATGATGATGAAGAGGTTGTTGTTGTTGCTGATTAGAAAGAGTTTGAGTAGGAACCATGGTCATATCCGAAAACCCAAAAACCCGAACCGATTATGATTGTTGATCTGAAAGTGAGCCATGGATTGAAGAAGAAAGGATTAGAAAGAGAGAGCAGTAGTTATTATTATATTGGAAAGAGGGAGCCATAAGCATGTGGTAAAATTAAAAATAGACATTAACCTGCAGAGAAGGGTTTTGGTTTTGGTTTTTATTATTTGGTGTTTCATTGTAAACATATGGAAATGGATGGAGAACAAAGAGAATAAACCTTGCAATTGCAAATCTCACTTTCCATTAATTCTCTTTCTTTGGAACCTTGCAGAAAAGAAAAACAAAGATGGTGGTCAGTCAGTCAGTTTATCTTAAATAAATAATAATATTTATATTCTTAGGGTGGTCGAACACTTAATTATTTTTTTTTTGACTTTATTAATTAACACGAAATATATGTTCCACCTGTTTTATAATTGGGGAAAATCATAATAATTAAAAAAATATATATTTTAAAAAGGGCAATCCATTCCAGCTAACAACTTTAGGGCATGTTCCAAGGATCAAAATGACCATAAAGGCTTTTTCTTTTTAGAATATCTCATAAAAGGTCCTTTTTAGCCCTAACTAGGGATTAGAAGAATTTTCTTTCCATTTTTTTTTTTTTTTAACCTACAACAATACGGAAAAGACTTTACTACATCAATTTATATGAATGTAAAATGTGTATTATTAGAATCTTTATCTTTGATAAAATAATAAGTATTTTAATAAAATTTTAAAATATCAATAAATGATTGACTTGATATATATAAAAATAATTCGAATTTTCATTGTATTTTTAAAGAACCATACTGCTAAAATCAATTTTGATCTCATTAATTTTTTTATTTTTTTTTTGGGCCCATTTGGTTTGAAAGATTCCACGCGTCTCACCCTTTTCAAATATTTAAGATGCATCTGGGCTTCGTATATTTCAATGTGAATATATTTCTTTCTTTTTCACTTCCTTCCAACAAATTAAAAAGGCTATGCATTTATACACCTGTACATTTATCAATCTCATATATTTTAGAATTAGAATTACTATATATTTATATATATAAATATATATATATCAACCATTTGATTTAATTCTGGGCAAAAAAAAAAAAAAAAAGCCATTAGATTTAATTTGTATTTAAAATGGTATATATAGAAGTGGCAAAGCATATATAATGACGTTACCTGTCAATGAAATTAATTTAAGTATAAGATATTAAAGCAATAGAAGCACAAGATAAGAGAGTATATAATATAATTAAGTTGTAATTAATAAGGGTAATTAATTAACTAATTAGTATAAAGAAATAAAAATAAGGGGTGGGGAGGAACTTTGGCATGCATATGGTGTTTCCCCACAACCCGAGAAACAGAAAAGCACAAGCGACGTGGGTTTTGTAGGACATTCTTTGCATAAGCATGTGCCTCCCACCCTCCCTGCAACAACTGTATGGGGGGCTCTTATTTGTCAATTAATTAAAAAAAAAATTTTTCTATCTTTCTCTATTGGTGACACCCATGCCTTCTGTTCTTCTTGTTTCTTATATCAATTTGTTTATACTTTATATATATTACTACTTGCTGGTTAAATAAAATAAATTCTAGCACTGGCCTGTAGTTGGATTAATGATATAATATTTTAGTTCATTATATCAAATCTGATGTTATATGTCATATTGAAATATTTTTAAAGTAATTCTAAATTTTACATGTTCTATTTAATAAAATTTATACTTATCAAACTATTGTGAAATTGAAATAAAAGAAAAAAGTGTAATGATTATTTTAAAATAAAATAAGATAAAATGTGGACAATGGTGGCTGCTGCTGGACTTGGCAGCTGAGTCTGTTGCTGAAAAGCTGCAAGTTCTCTTTTCCAGCCCATCAAAGATGGTCTTTCTTTCTTTCTTTGTTTCTTTAGTTTGAAAGAAACAGAGGAACTTTAGAAAGAGGGGTCAATCAACCAGTTCTCTAACTGAAACTCTCTGGACCTGGAAGGGAAATTAATTACACTCACACATGACATGCCATTGGAAAAGCTCCTCCCTTGCGTGCCTAAAATTTTCATAATTCATAGTGGGGAGCGTTTCATTCATTCTTTCATTGATGAGACAATTCTTTTATATATATATATATATATATTTTACTATGTAATTTTGAAAAGCAAAACTAGGTGATTAGGCCCAATGGACTTCTTGAGAGGCCTATAAGTTTTGGAATGTTTAGAATGTTAGCTTGTTAATTTATAAAATGACCTCTAAAATTTTAAGAAAATTATTGGATGCAGATTCACTGTAAAATATATATATATATATATATATATATATATATATATATATATATATATATATATATATATATTCTACGCTCACAAATATATGAAATTCATTTAAATTTATAAGAGATAAAATTCCAAATTTTATGTCTATATATTGAGTTTTGGATAAAAAGAATTACCGATTACCACTTTATGAATGGAATTTGGTAATTTCTGTGTTCACACATATATAAAATCTATTTAAATTTATAAAAAGTAAATCTCAAATTAATATGAGAGAATATGCATTGCACCCTGTATATATATAGTAAATAATTTCTCTTTTATGTGTATTTTGGCCCACATAAGCTTAAAAAATAAAAAATCAAACTCCAATATAAAGAAAAGACCAATATATATTTTTTTTATTATATTTCATAAAAACTCTAATATCACTAACACTAACGCCATATTTGGTTCATGCAGTGAAATAAATATGAAATTGAATAATAATTTATATGGAATAGAATAAGAGTAAGAATATAATAATTATTCATAAATAATTCTTATTCCACTTTTTGGTTCATAGATTTGAATTAACTATTTCTAAATATAAAATTACAATTAAATTATATATATATATATATATATATATATATATTTTACAGTCTCAATGAATGTTGACGTGGCGTTGACGTAGTACGACGTAGTACAAGTGGACTCCATTTTTATTTTTTTAATAATAAATAGGTAATTAATAAAATTAAAAAAAAAAAGAAATTATCATTCTACCTACTTGCAAATAATAGACAAATTAATTTCATTAAGGGTAAATTCATAATTTACCATCAAGATCCAAAATTCCTAATTGAACATGGCAAATTTACGAAAATGGCATCATCTTCTTCAGCCAAATCCAAACTTCATGGCTGCCATCATCAAGCTACAACCTAGCTTGATTGGATCGCCGGCGGAAACATTTTGTTCAGTGCAAATAAACAACATTCGTTTAAAAATAGTAAAAAAAAATTTCCTCGAAAAAAATATAACGACAAAGCAACTACAAAATATCAGTCTCTCTATATCGCTTGCAAATTCGCTCGCTCGCTCACTCGCAAACATCAAGAGAAGAAGGAACAAAGTTTGTCTCAAGCCCAAGTGAGCTCTCAATTAATGGCCCAGAACCATCAACATTTTTCAAAGTCCATGCCGGTACCAGATTTACTATTAATCAAAGGTTCCAAACCTGGGGAAAGTAAAGGGGAACACCCATTAATATCGTCCATGGAGATTTGAGAAACATAATCTTGGGAAGGAGAAACAATAACATTAGCTTCATAGCTATCATTGCAGCGATAATCATAGTTTTGATGATATTGATCCTTACAGTTATCTCGAAGACAAAAGAAAGACTTATCAGATACCTCCCACACCCTTTCCTTATTCGAAGAAAAGACCACATCATCTTCAAGCTCCATGGATGGGACTTCAAAAGACTTAGAATTAGTATCTCTATAAGTTTATTTAAATGACTCATCACAAGAAGAGACCTCTTTAGTAATTCTAATATCATAATCATGACCATCAATTTTAATTCTTTTAAAATAATCAATGAACCCAATAACACTAATGGATATTAGAAATCTAGCATAATCAAAACGAGACTTTTGAGAAGTGTTCTTATCAAGTTTAACTAAAGTACCAAGAGGAATGGATGTAAGGCTGAAAAAAGATTTTGCCCATACTAGTAGTGGAATACCATAACATCTAATCCACACATGCCGCCTGTTAGGAACATCATTAGCCTCCCATTTTTTTAGTTTAACAAAAAGATTAATAGACGAAACATTGTTGTTGTCAAGAGCATCATTCATACTTTCAATAGTATCAAAAGTAAGAAGAACAAAATTGCCATCCAAAATTCTTGCCAAACAAATCCCATCAACTTCATTGGAGATGATGTTAATGATATTGTGAATTGATTCAGGATGACTAACATAACCAACCAGGCTCTTCTGCAACCATACTGAATTAGTTCCTGAACTGTCGTAGATCATGATAGTGTCAGAATTCTTCGACTTACTTGTTGGCGCTCCTCTAACATCATGAGCAAAAGACCTTTGGAATTGACTATCTTGAATCAATTCCTTATTGCGAAAATTGATACCGGATTAGAGCAAGACTGCAGCTAATAATTTAAGAAAATAATAAAGATAATTTGAATACACAGATTTTACGTGGAAAATCCTAAAAAAATTAGGGTGAAAAACCACGGGCAAAAATAGAAGAACTCAACTATGAGAAATAATAGGAATTACAATATTCTCTCTAAATCATAAGGAGATAACAACAATAATCTCTCTTTAAAATATGAGAAAAATAATTTAAATAAAACTCTCTATTTTTCTCTAACTAGAAACTCTCTCTATTTGAGATTTGGGATACAAATGAAGGAGGAGGGGGAGCCTTTTTATAGGCTCCCAAATTGATTAGTCACAGCTTGCATTTGCAAGCTGTGCCATTTCTTTGTTATTCAAAAAGGGTGGGTATTGAATTCGGTGCCCCCCTTTTTGACTTTATACAACAATCTCCTACTTAAAGATTTGATTGAGGATCAATCAATCTTCACACCATTCTTTCTACCTTGCCATCTCATATTGCTTATGTCTCCATCAGGCCACTAGAAGATTAACACCAAACAAACTTGTCAGTATTGACTGCCTTTGTCATGAAATCTGCTAGGTTGTCTTTGGTATGAACTTTCTGCATATCCACGGTTCCTTCTTTCACTTTCTCACGAACGAAGTGGTACTGAACTCGAATGTGTTTCGTCTTTGACTGAAAAGCTAGATTCCTTGCTAGATGCAAGGCGCTCTGACTGTCACAAAGTAAAGAAATCTTTTCCTGTTTGTGCCCGAGTTCTTCCATTATCATTTTCAACCATACCGCTTCTTTACTAGCTTGTGTAACTGCTACATATTCTGCTTCTGTTGTTGACGTAGCCACAACTGACTGCAGTTTCGAAACCCAGTTTACAACTCCGCTAGTAAGAACAAACACATATCCAGTGGTGGATTTGCTTTTGTCAAGATCACTTGCATAATCTAAGTCAATATATCCTCTGACAATAAAGTATGATCCTCCATAACATAATGCAACATCTGTGGTCCCCTTAATATATCTCAGGACCCTTTTCACTGCATTTCAATGCTCTCTACCAGGATTCACCATGTACCGACTAACTACTCCCACTGCATGTGCAATATCTGGTCTTATACAAATCATAGCGAATATTAAACTCCCCACTGCTGATGCATACGGTACTCGAGATATCTCCATCCTCTTTGCTTCATTGCTAGGATTCATACTTGAGGATAACTTGAAATTAACAGGAAGTTGGGTTGATATTGGCTTGCAATCTTGCATATTGAAGCATCGCAAGATCTTCCTCAAATAATTCTTTTAACAAAGCTAGATCTTCCTATTATTTTTGTCTCGGTGAATTTGCATCCCTAGAATCTTATTTACTGGTCCCAAGTCCTTCATTTCAAACTCTCTATCCAATTGAGCCTTTAGTTCTTTGATATGATCTTTGTTGGGGCCTGTTACCAACATGTCATCAATATAGAACAGCAAAATGATGAAATCATTATCACCAAACCTCTTGAAATAGGCACAAGGGTCTGCATTTAATCTGTTGTATCCAAGACTCATGATAAAGGAATCAAATCTCTTATACCAACACCTCGGCTCCCGTTTGAGATCGTACAGAGATTTGTTCAACCTGCAAACCAAATTCTCCTTTTCATGTTCTTCAAATCCTTCTGGTTGGAGCATATAAATTTCTTCTTCAAGATCTCCATGAAGAATAGCAGTTTTCACATCTAACTGCTCAAGATGTAGGTCAAATGTAGCACACATTGTTAGGACTACTCTAACTGTTGTAAGTCAAACCATCGGGAAAAATATCTCATTGAAGTCAATGCCTTCTTTCTAAGCATATCCTTTTACCACCAGTCTAGCACGATATCATTCCACTTGATCATCGCTGTTACGCTTGATCTTATACACCCATTTATTTCCAATAGGATTTCTTCCCTGTGGTAATGGCACAAGTTCCCAAGTTTTATTTTTATGAAGAGCTTCCATTTCCTTTTGCAATGTTGCTATCCATTGAGATGCATCTGAATTATTCATTGCTTCTTGGAGAGTTGATGACTCCCCTTCCTCTGTTAGAAGACAGTATGCAACATTGCTCTCCATAACATACTCCGAGTGCCAATTTGGTCATTTTCTCAAACGATCTGACCGTCGAATTTCTGACTCTTCGGGTACAACTGGTTCCTGTTCCTCATGCTTTGGTGCTGCTTCAGAAGAATCCTTTTGTTCATACTCTTTTTCCACATGTACCACTATAGTCTCTGACTTTTCTTTCACAGTGCTATCATCACCTTCTTCTTTTTGTAGTTTATCTTCTGTGAAGATAACATCCTTGCTGACAATAATCTTGTAGGCAGTGGAATCTCACAGGCGATACCCTTTTACTCCGTCAGCATACCCCAAGAACAAGCATTTCCTGGATTTTGGATCCAGCTTTGTGGTTTCTTGGGCATTATACATCACATACACTGGACTTCCAAATATATGGAGCTTTGAGTAATCCACTGGCTTTCCAGTCCACATCTCCATCGGTGACTTCAACTCAATTGCAGTTGATGGGGCCCGATTTATCGCATAACAGACGACATTGACTGTTTCTGCCCATAATTATTTTTTCAAGCCTGCAGCTCCCAACATTGCTCTTGTTCTTTCTAACAAGGTTCTATTCATCTACTCTGCCACTCCATTCTGCTGATGAGTGTATGTTGTAGTGAACTACCTTTTAATGCCTTCATGATCACAAAACTCAACAAACTCCTTGCTAGTATATTCTCCTCTATTCTCTAACCTCAGATACTTGATCTTTTTTCCAGATTCAAGCTCCATCCGCGCTTTGTACATTTTGAAGACTGGAAATACATCTGCCTTTATTTTGATAGGATACACCCAACATCTCCTGAAATAGTCATCTATGAATGACACAAAGTACTTTGCTCCTCCCAGGGACATAACTGGTGCTTGCCATACATCAGAGTAAATCAGCTCTAGAATTTCTTTACTTCCAGAACTTGATGTATTAAACTTCAACCTGTGCTGCTTACTTGTCACACAATGCTCACAAAAAGGTAAGGACACCTTAGTGAGTCCTGGAAGTAGATTCTGCTCCGCAAGAATTTTCATTCCTTACTTAGACATATGTCCAAGTTTTTGATGCCACGCTGTTGCAGATCTTTCACTTGAACTACTTGAAGCAACTGATGCCTCTCCTTCTAGCAAAGTCTCTCCCTTTAGCATGTATAGTCCGACAGCTACCTTTTATCCCTTCATAAGTACAAGCGCGCCTCGGATCACTTTCATGATCCCTTTTTAAATTACAATTTTATAGTCAAGGTCGTCCAGCTGACCTAATGACAGTAAGTTCTTCCTCAAGC
Source organism: Vernicia montana (assembly GCA_949750685.1). Taxonomy (NCBI): domain Eukaryota; kingdom Viridiplantae; phylum Streptophyta; class Magnoliopsida; order Malpighiales; family Euphorbiaceae; genus Vernicia; species Vernicia montana. The sequence continues at coordinate 423 of CATKHJ010356781.1, read as the reverse complement.
CTTCCACATACCGCACTTCTCAAACAGTGCGAATTGTACCATCATGTAACTTTAACTTGATGGTTCCGATACCGACAATTTTCAAGGCATGATCATTGCAACTATATACAAATCCTCCAGAGATAGGTTCATAATAATGGAACCATTCTCTTCAAGAGGTCATGTGAAATGAGGCTCCAAAGTCAATGAGCCATACATCAGCAAATCTTTTTCTGCCCTTTGAAGTCGTCGCTGCTCCACAACACAGAATTTCACCTTCATTTGAGGTAGATGCTACATTTCCTTGAGGACTGAAATTTTTGTTTAAACTCCTGCAATCCTTCTTCAGGTGACCCTTTTTGTTACAGTGGTAACACCTCAGGTTCTTCTTACTTTTTGACTTGGATCTACCATGATTTTGGCTTCCACTTGAGTCACGCTCTG
>CATKHJ010356772.1:0-14595 GCA_949750685.1 Vernicia montana | reverse complement strand
TTTTCATAAATTTAAATTATTTTCATTACCTTAGATAAAAACATTATCATTAAATACATACTATAAAATATACTAATATATATTTTTCACAAATTAAATATATTATTATTTGTACCATTTTTTTTTACAAAAAATATCTTTATTTTCAAAGTAAATTTATCTACCTCTAATATAGTTTATTTAAAATTTCTATTAAATAATTTCTTCATTAAAAATACTTTATAGCAAATTAAAATTTTAAATACCTAATTCCATAAAATTTTCTCATTACCTTAATTATATCAATTTAAATATCATCATAAATATAAATAATTATAGTTTCTTATTAAAATAAAATTTTAAAAATTGACAGGAAGTCAGATTGTTACATTTATCTTCTGCCTAGATGCTCTTTCATAGAGCTTCAGCACCTCCACCAATCTTTTACCCTCATTCTCTGTTACTTTACAAAAAAGGTGACTATCGTCAGCAAAGAATAAGTGTGTAATTGATGGGGCATACTTAGAAATTCAATACTCATGAAGCCAGCCTCTTTATTTATAATTCTGAATAAGAGAAAAGAGTCCTTGAGCACAAATAATGAATAATTATGGAGAGACTGAGTCGTCTTGCCTGAGACCATGCTTAGGAGCTATTGGTCCCATTTCACGAGCTCCATAGATAATCTTGTATTTAACTGTTGTCACACACATCGAAATAAGATCAATCCATCTATGATCAAAGCCCATTTTTGCCATGACAGCCTTCAGAAAATCCTATTCTACCCTGTCATAGGCTTTGCTCATATTAAGCTTGAGAGCCATGTAGTCATCCTTGCTTTGAGATTTCCTCTTCAAGTAGTGCATCAATTCAAAGGAAATCATTATATTATCTGATATTAATCGGCCCGGTATAAAAGCACACTGCAAATCATAGATGAAGTGAGATAATAATGGTTTGAGCTCATTTGCAAGTACTTTGGAGAGAATTTTGTATAATAATTAAATAAGGATTTTAATGCTAAAAGTTAGTTTCCTAATTAAACAATGATTCATAATCCTAAAAAAATATTAATTGCATTTTTAATATTAGTTTATATAAATATAATTAATATTTTTTTTTGCCAAAAAATATAATTAATAAATTAACAAAATTTTCTCATCTTATATGACATATTTTCAATTATACCTTTCATTGAATTTTTATTATATATATTCAATTTAGTATTAGTTAAATTTTATACAAATAAATACTTTTTAAATAAAGAATCCAATTTAAATTTTACAAATTGAAAATATTTATAATCAAAATAATAATAATAGCCGCGCGATGCGCTAGCAAACAACTAATATATTGTAATGTTTGATATAATTGTCAGTTTGATACTTAATACACTTGTAATTGATATATACTGTATATATTATATAATATCTATTGACAAAAAAAAAATCTTATTTTCAGACAAAAGTGATAATTTTTATTTATAAAAATGAATTACATATATTTTTTTAATTAGTATTAATTTTATCGGTGATATTCGAATCTTGGTGTATATTAGGCTAAAATACCAATTAATTACATAGCTAAAAATAAATAAAATATAAAATTTTATAAATCATAAACTATCTATTTAAATCTAATTTAAATAATGAAACTTTTTATAAGCAGAAATAAGATCATATCTGCATAGAAATTGATTTGATATAACATTAATTATCTTTAATTTTTTCTTATTTTAACACGGACTTTTTGTGATTAAATATTTTGAAAACAAAATTTATGATAATTCATATATTATGATCACCCAAATTTCATTTTCCAATTTTCAAGGTTGGCATAGAATTATTTAGTTTTCAATAAAAATCTGATAATGTTATTTGTAAATACAATATTATTTTATCATAAAAAAATTAACACTAATAATAGTGGTATAAAAATTGATTTATATAATTATATTAATAATTTAATAATTCCGTTGATAATTTAGAAAGGTTAAATTTTAAATTTCAATTTTGATATTATTATTTTCACTATTTTCCTTTTTAAAAAAAATTGTTCAATGTTTGCCACTAATTAAAATTAACAAATTACAATTTAAAGTTGATTGGATTTGATGGCCACTTCCTGAAATCCACTTAGCTTATGAATGAATTAGTAAAATAAAGCAATAGATTCTTAATTAACTTCTGAAAATAAATAAATAAAATTCTTTGAAGCCACTTGTTAGACAACTAAATGAGGACCACATGCAAGTATTTTCCTCAAATGTGCATTTATACTATGAAGCTATTGTTGGCTATTTTAGGTGGTTTTCTTGGATAGAAATTTAAAATAATCTAGTAAATTGAAGGTGACAAAGCAATGACTCATCCATTGTTTTTTTTTTTTTTTTTTGGATAAATTCTATCTTATTTGGTTTCTTTGGATTTTGGAAAGTGGAAAGCATTTGGTAATAGAATCCTAAGAATATGTTTGCACCTTAACTTAATTTTTTTGTCAGCCTATTAATATAATTAAAGGCCATAGCTCATTTGCAAAGTTAATCCCATTTATTTATTAAATTAATTAATTTTATTTATTTAATGAAGTGGTAGTGAAGTGGAAAGTAAGAAGTTGAGCTTAAAGTTAAGGGTAAATTAAACCCATCGTCTCTCACCTATTAACTAATGCATATTATCGTCCCTCAATTTCATTTTGTTACGATAACATCATTATCGTTATATCACTTTTATCAACAATGTCCTTCACCCCATTTTTCATCTAAAACCCTACCAGACATCCTACGTGGATGCCTGTAAACCCTTAAAATTGCATCCTCAGACGATCGGTTTTCAATTACGAACCCATATATCAAACCGGGTCCAAATCGAATCAAAAATAGGCCAAAACAGTACAAAATCGGATCAATCCGGACATAAAACTAAACCAAACCTGAACCGGTTCGAACGGCGCCATAGGTGTGCTGCCAGGGCACGCAACACCGCATGCGTGCCGCCAAAGCACACGGCTTGGCATGCGTGCGGCCAAGGCCTCCAAGGAGCGCGGTGTGCCGAACATGCGATGTGCCTCGTGTGCCGCCAAGGTGCAAGGCATGCCGCCCAAAGGCCGGCACGTGGCGCCAAGAGTGTGCCGCCGGCCGCCGATAGGCCCTTCCTTCCTCTATAAATAGACCTCTTTCTCTTCAGAAATGGGGAAAACCAAAATTAATTTAATTTATAGCTAAAGTTCTGTGATTTTGATACATAAAGTCACTTTCCTATATCCAAATCCATCATTCACTAAAATTATTTTAATTTAAAATTGTTATTATTTATTTTGAGTTCCTAAATCCAAAGTGGAGCTTAGATCCAAAGTTAAGCTCGCCCTATTCACGAAAAAGTCAAGAAAAGCAAAGGTATAATCCCTTTCTCTTGTATTTTAAAATTCAAAGTTCATATCTAGAATTTATCCTACTGCATCTTATTTTGATTTAAAACTGAAAAGATCTAAATTTATTAATTTAAAATATGAATTAAATTAATAAACTAAAATCAACTTTTATCAAAACCCCTCTTTCGCAAGAAGGAAGAACTGCGTGAGGCTTGATTCTCATTCAAACGGGATACCCAGGCATGCTAATCTTTAAAGCATCAACTCCAAAATATTTTAAATAATATTTTTCCTTTTATATTTCATTTATCTTTCTTTTATTGTTTTATTATCTTTTATGTTTTTTCTTTATTAAATTAATTGAGGAATATGTACTTTTCCTAATATTCATAAGAGCTAGAGGAAAGATCCTCTTATCTTATTTTGCTTTCTACTTATTTCTTTAATAACTGTCATTCATTTAATCTTTGCATTATTTATAAATGTTCCATTAATCATCTTTATCCATGTTCATGCATACATAAAAGTTATTTTGCACCTTAGCCCAAACTAAAGAAATTTACTGTTTATTACCAAATCCTGATCCCCGAGCCCTTTTTGGTCGCTCGTGGATTAGTGCTTTTCCATTTGAATAAGATAAATAATTTAGAGTCAATTTCATTTAGGTTTTTCTTTAATTTTTCCAAATAAAAATAAATTAAATTAAAGTGGCAACTCCCTTTACAATGCCAAAATACAAAATCCAATTTCCATAACTCATGGCGAGTTCTAATCGTGGAATTTCTCCCGAAGAGCATTTCGATTCCCTTAGCGGATTGGACCGGTGCTCAGGCGAGGCCTCACAGTTGGCGACTCCACTGGGGATAATTAAATATTTTTTAAATAAAAGATAAAAGCAGATTACTTTCGGTAAAAATAAAATTTGTCTTTAGTTTTAAAATAGTTTTTCATACATCATTACATATGGACTTTTTGTCCAAAACCCTAGTTTCCTAGGAAAACAATGGATAGAAAGTAACATCGAGTGGGTAACCCTCTTTGGGTCTATTCGCCAATAGTGAAATCATCCAACCCGCAACATATCCTTTAAATCCTTTTTAAAGGTGTAACGAGTATGCACGTACCGCTAGACCCACGCGAGGCTCATTGACTCACATGTGGTTAAGTATATCGCTGCTCTAGTGTGACGAGTACCCAATTCAAGCCACCTTTACCTTTTCATGTAATGAATCTAGAACCTGACTTTAGGTTATATGTTCCATAAAACAAAGTCTTTACACATTTGCATCTTCATCATGCATCCATATTGTACAACATGCATTCATTTTTAAGTGAAGCTTTGAACCGAAGACTGGTCAAACACTTTTGTCCCAATCACCTTCACCCCACAAATCTTAAAACCCAATACATTTGGCACAACATGCAACCCTAAGCCTAAAGCATTGGCCCATCCTACCCAAGGAAATTCTCAAAAGCCCAAATACCTTTGGCACAAACATGCAGTCTTAAGCCCAAGACCTTTGGCCCAATATACTCAACGCCCAAAAATAGTTGGCCCACAATATCATAAGGAATCCTTTTTCCCCAGAGTATGTATACCCCTACTCACATCATCTCTTCACCGATCACTTACTGGGTTTTCTTTTGGTTTTGTTTAAAAGATACCAATGGCTAACCCGATTAACATGGCTGCCCTGACCACACTCATGTCCAATCTCCTTCAAAAGCAAGAGGAGAATTTTCAAGCAATTCTGAATGCTCAACAAGACCAATTTGAGGAACAAAGGCAATCCATTATCGAAGAAGTGTGGGCCTTGGTTGATCAAACTAGCCTCAACCCGACTAACGCAAACACAATTTTGGATCAGACCACCCTAAATTTGAATGGGGCTAATCCTAATCCAGTCCAAATCCATACTACCTCTGTGCCAAACACCTTCACGCACTCTAACCCTTCTTTCCCTTGAATCCTTTTCAAGGTAAGAATGTGCTCTCCCATTCAAACACTAAAATGCTTATGAAGAAACTAGAAGTAATGGAGAAAACCATCAAATCCTTAAAACACAGTTATAACCTGATTGATGTGGACAGTTTAGCCTTGTTCCCTGATGCCAAACTTCCACCCAAATTAAAAATGCCTGAACTTGAGAAATTTGATGGAACTACTTGCCCCAAGATCCATCTGATGATATATGTGGGGGCAATGCAACCTTTGGGACTTAACAATGATCTCTTTGCACAACTGTTCCAGCAATTCTTTAACCGGTGCTGCTATGAGATGGTTTCTTTCACTAGACAAGAGCCAAAAAAGGATATAGGATGATATCTGTTAAGCCTTTATCAAGCAATATCATTACAACAGTGAAGTGGGTGTCACTAGGCATGACCTGGAAACCACCAAACAGCTTTCAAATGAGTCGTTCTCCACGTTCCTTATAAGGTGGAGGACTAAAGTTGCTCAAATGGTAAACAGACCAACCGAACATATTCAAGTGGACATCATTGTCAAGAACTTACTCCCAGCTTACCAAACCCATCTGCTAACCCTATACTTGCCCACCTTCAAAGCTTTAGTGGCAATTGCATCAAGGGTTGAAGATTACATCCGAAGCGAATCATTTCAACCTGAATTCTCCACCACCAATCTGAATAGTGATGAAGAATTTGAACCCCGTGACCTTTGAGGCTAAGACCGACATGCCTCGATCTCATCAACCTAAAGCCATGATTCCATGCATCTTCACTAAAGTAAAAAACATACCCCCACCTCACCTCACCTCTGTCCAAGTAACATGTTATGGAGGAGCTTAAGCTCAATTGATCTAACCTGTCTGAGATTGAGTCCGAGTCCAAATCCAAAATCGAGTATAAGTCCATATTCAGAGCCTATGTTCGAAATCCAAATTCGAGTATGAGTCTGTCATTTATGAGTCTGAGTCTTTGTACTATATTCTCCTTTTGCAATATTATTCATGCACTTCTCTATTCTCATCTTTCCAGTTTAATCTAATCAAAAAAAGTAAAAAATCAAAAATAAAAATAAATAAATAAATTTTGGAAAGCATTTGCATTTCACCATGAAATCCACCATGATTTGGAAACAATCAAGACTTAAAGGATTCTTGTACTTATATCAGCAGTCGCTTCACCAGCTGCCAACCAAAGAATAGTCAATAAAGAACACGAAATGGTGATCTATTCAGTTGGAGCAGTCAAAGCTAAAGGCAATCCAATAAAGTTACTCATTGCACTTTTTGGTAATAAAAAACAGACACCTCAACAAGGACCCGATGTCCCCACAAGGTTTCTCTCTAGACAAAGATTCAATGAAATGGTCTAGACAAAGGTCAAAACCCCAAGACGAAGGACAACAATAACCTAAATCATGGTGGAATAATCTTTAAATGTCAAAATTCATTGATTAGCTCGCTAAGTTGAAAACCCGGAAGGGCGACTTAGGAAAAAATTAGAGAAAGCTCGCTAAGTTGAAAACCCGAAAGGGCAAATTAGGCAGAAATCAAAGCAATCTTGTTGAGTTGAAAACCCGAAAGTGCGGCTCGGGCAAAAGTTAGAGCTAAAAAGAAGAGAAAATCATCCTAATTAAATCATTATGTTCCTTATGCCCTTTATCCCATATTTAAAGGCATATCATCTTAAGTCATCATCTTCTGGCTGATTCCTCATTAGGGACACGCCTTCCGAATCATCTTCTATCAAATCATTTATCACGTCTCTTAGCTAAAGCAACTAAGTAACCCTTATTATTCATTAAAGGTAAATCCTTCAAAACATCCGTCATGTCTCTTAGCTCAAGCAGCTAAGTAACCCTTATCATTCATTAAGGGTAAATCCTTCAAATCATCTGTCATATCTCTTAGCTCAAACAGCTTAGTAGCTCTTATCATTCATTAGGGGCATATCCTTCAAAACACTTGTCACGAAAAACTAAACAGTCATCCAAATCAATCCAGTGTCTTCTCAAAAGTCTCATCACTCTAAAAGTCTATTCAAATCTCAGACAATAAGATAAGCCGTGCTTATCTTCTCCATAAATTATGCTACAAAATCAAAATCATACAACTTCCTAAACACTTTCCAAAAGGTTTAATCTACCTTTTCAAACCTAAGTCTTCTTGGTAAAATATCATCTCTCAAAGGCAAAAGCCCACAAAAAACCCAAGTCTCCTTGGTCAAATCTTATCTTGCAAGGACCAAGCCCACCAAAATCCTAAGTCTCTCAAGACTCATAATCCATGAAGCTCAGTTTCCTTGACAAAGCTAAAGTCAAACCATGACTCCCAGAGCCTATCATCCTCAAGCTAATTAAAAGGGGACTGAACCAGTCAAAGCCCATCTCAAGTCTCATTGGCAAAATCAAAGCCCATGATTCCTTGGCAAAACATACCATCCAAGCCTAAGCTTTCTTGGCAAATCATATCATCACTAAAGACCAAGTCCTTTGGACAAGCAAATTCAAATGAAAAATCAACTGGTCAAAACACCTCCAAAAGCCATGTCAAAGGATAGAAGGGTCACATACAGACAACCCACAATCTTCACCTTTGAAAAGGCCACACCTAACCCAGCCTTCCAAGATAATCTCCTCTAAAGGCAAACCCGACCTAGCCTTCCAAAAAAAAAAAAACTTTCCAAACCACACCTGATTGAGCTTTCCAAAGGCAAAACCTGACCCAGCCTTCCAAAATAACTTCTTCCAAGGCAAAACCTAACACAGCCTTCCAAGATAACCTTTTCAGACAAAACCTTACTGATCTCCTCCAAAGGCCAAAACCTAACATTGCCTTCATCATTCCAAAATGAGGGCAACCTCCTCTACAAAGATCAGCATTTTCATATCAAATTGACCATTCAAAGGTTCAAGATATCCAATTCATAATTTCTGCATAGTCAGATGCATTTCATATTAAACAGGTCACTAATCAGAGCTCCTAAAACAAGAAGGAACATCATCCTATCAGAAAGGACAATCAATCTCTTTTTAGAATTGTCGAGACATACTGGCATCAATCAACCTTTCTTCAGAATCGCCGAGACATACTGGCAACAATCAACCTCTCTTTAGAATCGCCGAGACATACTGGCAACCATCAACCTCTCTTCAAAATCACCGAGATATACTAGCATCAATCAACCTCTCTTCAAAATCGCCAAGACAAACTGGCATCAATCAAATCTCATCTTCAGAATCAGACCTATCCTAAGATAGCCTTAGGATCAATACCTTAAATCTAAATAAGGTTTCTCTTTCAAAATTAGACCCATCCTAGGATAGCCTTAGGATCAGTACCTTAAATCTGAAATAGGTTTCTTTTCTAAAAACAGACTTATCCTAAGACAGCCTTAGGATCTTTTACCCAAACAGACCGGGAATATAATTTTTATTTTCCCAAATAGATACAAAATATAGATTTTTTCCAAATATGTCTAAACACCGACCTAGACATCACTTTGGTTCCTTTTTCTTCATCCCTATTCCCCAAGTTCACTATCATTAGAATCGCCTTTTGAACAAGACAATTCTGATGAGGAGGCAGTTGTGAACCCTTAAAATTACACCCTCCAGACGATCGATTTTCAATTACGAACCCATAGAATCAAACTGGGCCCAAATCAAATAAAAAATGGGTCAAAACGGTACAAAACTGGGTCGATCTGGACAGAAAACTGAATCAAACCTAAACCGATTCGGGCGACGCCATAGGCATGCCGTTAGGGCACGCAACACTGCATGCCTGCCTCTAAAGCACACGGTGCCGCATACATGCCTCCAAGGCGTGCAGCGTGCCGAGCATGCGACGTGCCACGCTTGCCGCTAAGGCGCGCGGCATACCGCCCAAAGGCCGGCACGCAGCGCCAAGAGTGTGCCGCCAAAGACGGCCAACACGTTATACATGCCGCGCGGTGTTATGCCTAAAAGTGTCCTAATAATTCTAAGCTCAGAAAACTACTCGCAAGTATACGAGGCTGCTGTAATAATGGTAAGACACCCCAAGGTCGTCTCTCAAGGAAGACTGTGCAAGGGTTGTGTGATTACGAACATATAAAATAAAATAATAAAAACAATTCATAAACACATTAATCAAATTAGAATGGTGAATAATTAATGAATAGATGATATACTTTACTAAATTAAATTAAAAAAGCAGATAAATCTCAAGTTCAACAATTAATTTAAGAAGTCTAGGGTTCAGATTATCCAATTAAAATCTTATGTTGGGCTAATTATTAAAATAAATTATTTTGCCAAATTGAATAATTAATTAAACAAAACTAATGTAGATTACAAGTATGATAACTTTCATATTCATATATCATAATCTAATTAGAATTAATTATTCAATATTTAATTAGGTAATACATTTCTAATTCATTCCTAATTCTTAATTGAATTTAATTCTGGTATTGAATTTGTTTCTCAACCTCATTCAATACCTAAAATGAATCAAAGGTTAGCCAGACAATTAATTTCTAATTAAAACAATTCAACTAAGATTTAAAAATTAGTATAACCTATAATTAGCCCATACATAATCATTCAAAATGAATCATCTTTACCCTAAACTGAAAATATTTAGCTCATGATAAATACCATGTTCATCAATTCAATCACGTTATTAATTTCAATCTTAATCACAATCATCATCATGCTAAGAAATTAAAAACAATAATATTAATTGAATTGAAATAAGATTAAAAATAGAATAGAGAATACTGTACTGTTTAGGTTAGAGTTTCCCCCAATTTTTATTTCAATCCGCTAAATTAATCTTCAATCCAAAAACAAGAACAATAGATGGAAATTTGGAATTAAATCCTAACTAATGGTTTTTGTAAAAACGAAATAAATTGAAAAGAGATTGAGAATTGTTCTCTCCAATAAATTCTCTCCAAAAACCCTGTATGTATCTGCGGCTATTTTTCTCTCTCTAAGACGGCTAAAAAATCCACTTAAATAGAAAAGAAAAGAAAATGCCATTGTCGGATAGGAAAACACCCTTGTTCATTGAAAACACCCTTTTTCATAATGAAAACACCATTTTCCACTTGAAAACACCCTTATTCAATATGAAAATACCTTTGTTCAAGCTTCAACTTTCCTTCAACACACCGTTTAGTTCCAACTCCACCAAATAACTTGCCAAAGCATCATTTTTTTTTATCTAAAATCTACACACTAACACCATAACATAAAACTAGCAAAATAATATCAAAACAAATATAAAAATGACCAAATTAAACTAAAAACTAAACAATTAACGCTAATAAAATTATAACAAAATAGAATAGAACACCACCAACTCCTCATTTATGTGATGAACCTATTTGTGTTTTGTGTGGTTCGGGTATTGAATCTTGTTTACATGCTTTGCGAGATTGTTAGCTTGTGAAACAGATTTGGAATCATTTCTTACCAAATCATGTGAGGCAACGATTTTTTGAGATGGATTTAAAAGATTGGCTTCTATTCAATTTATCTAATGAGTTTCATATCGAGGGCTCCATTGATTGGTCTATCATTTTTGGAGTAGCAATTTAAAATTTCTGGTTTTGGAGAGATCAAGAAACTTTTGAGAAGAGGTCAATCCGGAGGGAGAGCATGGTGACTGCGATTATTTTGTTGCACAAAACGATCATGCTTCTGCTGGTGGCATCATTCGGGATTGGCATGGTAATTGGTATGGTGGATTTGTTGTCAACTTGGGTTCTTGTTCTATTACAGGTGTTGAACTTTGGGGTGTTCTGAAGGGATTAGACCTTGCTCGGGACTTGGGCATCAGAAGACTTGAGGTGGAAATTGATAGTAAGTGTGTTGCTTAAATGATTTAAGGAAAGGCCAACCCAACCATGATGCATTTTGGTATTCTTCAACGTATTGGTTGGCTCTTGAACAAGAATTGGACTGTGCAATGTAAGCATGTCTACCAGGAAACAAATTTTGCTACTGACTGCCTTGCTCATATGGGTGCTTCGATGGAGTTGGGTTATCACAGGTTCCATGAAGTTCCTTCACCAGTTTTGTCTTGGATTCTCTATGACAAGATGGGTATAGCTCAAGTTAGGGATATTTGTTGCTAGTTTTGCTTTTATAAGCACTTCTCTTGTACCAAAAAAAAAAAAAAAAAAAAAAAAACCACCAACTATTAGTTCTAAAATAGAATTTTCCATCAAATTGTCTTAATTAGCACTTAATAAACATGTTAGGGCTTTTTAGTTCTAAAATATTTTTTTTTAAAAAAATTTCTTTATTTTACATTTTTTCTTTTCCATTTTACAGAGCAACAGGAAAATCTTTATTTCACAAAAATTTTTACAAGATAAAAATATACAAATTGTTATGATTGGTGTATTTAAAAGAATTCTATTCAATTTTAATAAGTATCATTTCAAGTAATAAGTTAAAAAAGTAGTTTTCACTTAACCAATTTATTAGCAAAAATTTCCATTTAACTTAATTAGTCTTGTTATATATTACAATTTAAACTCTAATTAAGAACTAACCTCCCGTTTGGTATACGGGATTATTTAACTAAATAGAAGTATTAGTAAATAACACTATGCTTGGTACATATGATTCAAGTTGGGCTTAAAATCTTAAAGGTTTAACTAATCCATGAGATCAGTGTTATCTAAAATCTAGTCCCCCCATGTCTTTAGTAATCCCTATCTAGTGGGATTACTAATTCCATTATTTATTAATCCTAAGAATTACGAATCTGTAAACCAAACGGGCTGTAATTGATTTAACCATTCATGGTAATGATAGTTAGTAGTTATTGCTGATAATTGATAACTAGTAGTTATTTGCTAATACTGATAAAAATTTAGTTTAGATTATTAATGTAATACCCTAGATATTAGTTATTTTAATGGACGCATATATTATAACGAAGATGAGAACTAAAATGTGATTAGAGTCTTGATAGTTAGGATAAGATTGGTGACAAAAGTAAAATTTTAGTAAGAATGAACTATGGTAATGAGACTAGATCATAAATGAGGCTGTATTAAAGACGATAGAAATAATAAGAGCCATGACATGAAGAGGAATATGTACGAGTTAATTGATAAAAAAGTTTAGATATACAGATGGATTAGATATGGGATAAGATGAGCGAAAATGAACATATAGGTTCAGTTCAGCGAGACGAGCGAAACGAATGTAAGACGAGTCAAGGAACTTGATGACGAGGCTGAGGATATTCATAGATTTACGAATGGAATCGGGTAAGTCTAGGCTAGATAAGATGAGGTCAAGCTGTGTACTCTATGATAAAACTTAGATATCAATATATGTTTACAAAGATGAGTTGTGGATTCAATAATAAGGCTTCGATACCAATAGATGATTATGAGGTGAGCTAGTAGGTTTGAACGTATGATAAAGTACGATATTATATGGTAACAGATAAGTATGATTAGATGGAAAAGTCATATACCATTGACAGTTTTCTCCAGACAATTAATGATATTTTCTTTTCTAAGAAAAACTTACCACTGTGGACCCTTAAAATTGCACCTTTTTGTACTTTACTGAGCCTTGAAGACAGTCCCTAGGTCCCGAAAACTAAAACGGGCCGAATGGGCAGAATTTGGGTCCATAACCGCATGTCCCCATGCGGTGACCGTATGGCCACGTGCGGTCACAAGCACTGTTCATGAATCCTACATTGGAAAACATGAACAGTTCTCCCTAACCTCTGTTCCTATATATACTACCCCCCCTAAGCTCATAAACTCACTCGGAATTGCAAAATCAAACCAATTGATTAAAGGTAATCAATTTTATTAGGCTTGGTTTGAAAAGAACGTGCCTTCAGTTTAAAGTTTTGTTTTATTTTTGGGTGGTTGTTTCAAGGTTTCTCTCCTCAAATTAGTTCGAGGGAGACCCCAACAACGCCGTCCAAGTAGCCGTTTGAAGGCTGTTGTTCCGTTGAGTCGAAAAGGTGGAATTGCAATCCGGTCGTCCGCTTCATCCGCCTTACGTCCCCAAGCCTTATCCTTGTAAGGTATTTATTTTCTTTCTTTTTCTTTTATTTATTTATTTATTTTGTTTTTATTTTTATTTTGATTCCTTTGATTTTATATTCTTTGATTTTTTATGCTTTGTATTGCTTTGTCTGCTTTATTATTTTTCTCTTTATAATTTTCTTTGCATATTCCCTTTTCTTTCATCCCCTTCTTTTAATTTGCATAGTTTATTATTTCCCCTTTTCCTTTGTATGCTACCTCTCTCTTTTAATCCTTTTCTTTAGTTAATCACTTTAGAAATGCATGTTAATTAGAATTTGATTTAATTAGCTTGTTAATCAATGGAATTGATATTTTTGTTTGTTAATTAAAACCTGATATAATTAACGACTTGGTAAACAATTTTATTTGATTAATCAATTAATCAACCCACCTTTTAATCAATGAATTGAAACATGATAAAAGGCTAAGACTAAAACAAACCCCCTTTGCAAGAAAGGCGAACTACATGAATTTTGATTCCCATTTGAAGGGATACGTAGGCATGCTTGTCTAAAGCATCAAATCCAATTAAAATAAACCTTCCTCTTCTTTCACCTTCTTCACATAGTTTAGGTTTTATGTTTTCTTTTGTTTCTCTGTTTTGTTACTTTTGTTGTGGATTTAATTTGGGAAATGTGTGACTCTCCTAGAATCGATAAGGGCTAGAGGGAGTATCCCCTAATTTGGTTTGTATTGTAAATTTAACATTTCTATTGCTTTATTTATTTATTTCTTCTATTGCTTCTATTATTTCTTTTACTGCTTTACTTTAATTCATGCTTATTTAATTATTCATTCATTTATAACTATTCATGAAATTTATTTTAAGTCATTAATTATTAAACTTGCTAAACTAATTAAATGAACCGAAAATCTGGTCCCCGAATCCTTTTTGGTAATCAAGGGCTAGTGCAATTTTTCATTGGAGTATAATTGGAGTCATTTAATTGGGTTTTTCCTTAACTTTTTCCAAATAAAATAAAATTAAGGTGGCGACTCCTAACGCACCTTTTCAAAATCAACCAATCTAAACCCAATGGTTCCATCCTGAGTACAAACCCGAATGAGCATTTCGATCTCCTCTAGTGGATCGGACCGGTGCTCGGGCGATGCCTTACAGTTGGTGACTCCACTAGGGACTAGTTCTTTTTTTTTTTTTTTTTTTTTTATAAAAGACAAGTGGACTACTAATTATTTTAAAACAAAATTTTGGCA
>CATKHJ010356697.1:0-14617 GCA_949750685.1 Vernicia montana | reverse complement strand
GAACGATAATGGGTTCGCTGCCGTACGCCGACGTTGACTTCAGCCTCCGAGCAATGGCCGGCCAAGCCGAGGGGTTTGGCCGTTTCGCCATTGGTGGCTTGCACGGTCCTGTATATTCAGTCACCACTTTGGCCGGTATTCTTCTCATCTCTCCAATGTCCAATCTCTTTTAAGCTTCTTTTTAATCAATCTTTTCCTCTTTTATTTCGGCTTTCAATAATTACCCTTCTGTTTTAGGCCTCCATTTTATACTAATCTGCTTATTTGATATTAAACTACTCTCAATTATACATTTCTTGGTGATTAAATTAGACATTTTTAGCTTAATTTGGGAGGTAGAATTTGTAATTCATTGAAAATAGAGCTATTTATTTCACAAATCATAGTTTATTTGATGGGTATTACTGTTTTATTCCTTTCTTTGTTCTAAATTTATTAAGGATGCTTGCTATGAAGTGTAGATTGCTAACTAGTGTAGCAATTTTTTTTTTTTTTTTAAATTTTTACTTATATTGGGTGTCTTTATTTATTGCATCATGTTCTTGTGGTAATGTGAAATGAAATGATTATGTTTGGTTTTTTAGATGATGGTCCTGGATCACTTAGGGAGGGTTGCAGGAGAAGAGAACCATTATGGATTGTTTTTGAGGTTTCTGGTACCATTCATCTTTTATCATACTGTAGTGTATCGTCTTATAAGACAATTGATGGCCGGGGCCAAAGGTTAAAGCTTACTGGCAAAGGCTTAAGACTGAAAGAATGTGAACATATTATCATTTGTAACCTTGAGTTTGAAGGTGGTAGAGGACATGATGTTGATGGCATTCAAATAAAGCCGAATTCTAGGCATATTTGGATTGATCGATGCAGCCTTCGTGATTATGATGATGGTCTTATTGATATCACTAGACAAAGCACTGATATAACTGTTTCTAGGTGGGTTTTCTTTTTCCTTGCTTATTTATAAGTTTACTCTGAATTTTATGTGTAATATATTGAATTGTTGTGATTTATTTTTGCTTTTGCACCAGATGTTACTTTACACAACATGATAAGACAATGCTTATTGGAGCAGACCCTTCTCACGTCGGTGATAGATGCATCCGGGTTACCATTCACCATTGTTTCTTTGATGGAACACGGCAAAGGCAACCTCGTCTTAGATTTGGGAAAGTTCATCTGTACAACAATTATACACGGAATTGGGGAATATATGCTGTTTGTGCAAGTGTAGAAGCCCAGGTAAAAAACAATGATTTATCTTATAATAATTGAGCATTTGAGCAGCATATGTAATTAATGTCTTAAGTTCATAACCTAAAACTATTAGTGTTTTTAACTGTGCTTCTTTCTTTTTATAATTTTATCTGATCAGATATATTCTCAGTGCAATATATATGAAGCTGGACAGAAGAAAAAGACCTTTGAATATTACACGGAGAAGGTAAAGTAATGCTTGTCTGTTACCTTAGAGTTGCAATTTTGAGTTTGACTTTACAATTATTATCACTAGTGGAAGAGTCTTGTGAAGAGTGCAAATCTGATGAATTGATTAAAAATCAAGTAGTAAAAAATGAATTGATTCTATGAATCTTGGTGAATATGGACTTGGGCTGGGCAGAATGAAGAAAAATTTATATAGTTAACATCATCTATTTTAGGATCAGTGGAGTTGGATATTTCAAGTTATACATCATATAAACTTTTTAGGATGCAAATAATTATTTCCTCCAGGGAATCCACTATGAAGTGTTAAGTGTTAATGGCACTAGATAACCAAATTCCATAGTCATGTTCTTGAATTTGACATTAGTATTCTATCAATACTGCATATTAGGATCACTTTCTTGTTGACAGTTCTTAATAGCTATTTTAGATTATCAACTCTCTCTCTCTCTCTATTAGTGCATTGGATTTCCATAATACAGTATGTAGCTTTAACTTATATCATCTATCATATCCTATACCAATCAACCTACTGGCATGTGAGTTGTATGGAAATAATTTTTTGTTTTGCGCAAAATCATTCTCCAGTTGATGAATTCTTGACCCACAAGACCTCAATGTGATCCATGGTATCGCCTGTATTGAAGATGATCAAAGAATAGTCCTCAAGTGAATATTTTCTACAGTAACAATTAATGAGGTATACTTACTCCCTAAGAATTTGGGTGCTCTGATTTTAGCTAAACCTTAAATCCTATCTAATGCAATTGTATCGATGTGGCTCCAGAAAGTAGTGAAGGAAGCCACTTCTGGGAGGCTGTATGATTAGTTGGAAAGTTACCAATCTTACAGAAATCGTATTCCAAGGTCTCCTGAAACTAAAACCAGTTTACTGATTTCTAAAGTAATGCCTTAAGACCCGTGTTCTATGTTAGTGACCCTATTTGAAGGGCTAAAAGAAAAGAAGAAAAAGGAAAAAGGAAAAAGGAAAGATAAACAGTTGACGTTGAGGGTATGCTTCATAAGGCTAAAATAACTACAAACAGCTAAAAAATTTTGCATGCAAGTGTCATTATTTTTCTGAAATGTTTATAGCATTATTTTCGATTTCAGAAAATATTTAATCTGTCTGGCTGTAACATAATTTTTCTGAAATGTTGCCATTGTGTTGGTTTTGTAGGCAGCAGACAAGGAAGAGGCCAAGTCTGGTTTAATAAGATCCGAAGGAGATGCATTCCTTAATGGAGCTCAAGCAGCCTTATTCACTGGTGTTGGTGAAGAATGTGTCTTCCATCCAAGTGAACATTATCCGACATGGACCATGGAAGCTCCCTCAGATTCCCTAAAGGCTGTTCTCCAAATCTGTACGGGTTGGCAATCTATTCCTCGACCAGAAGATACGATAGCAGTAGTCTCATAGTTCCTCACTTGCATGCTCGGAAAAGAGGCATCTATTTTCATGCTTCCCCAAAAAGTATATCAGGTTATTTCCCTATTTCTCTTTTTTTTTTTAAGAGCAAAAGAAAATATTTATGTAGTATTTGGTCTTTTACCTATTCAGCCAATATGATAATTAAATTTGTTGTACGGTGATATTGTTTTTAATAAGTGAAAAATATGGCAATATATTGATACATTTTTTCTAATTACTCAAGATATGTTGGACGAATTAAGTACTTGTTTATTGCCTCATGAAACAAACAACATTTTAAGAAAGGAAATAGCAATATGTTAGAGCTTTGTTATGAACTTGCCATTTGAACAAATACACAATTGGTATTGCAATGCATTTATTTCTATCATTTACGATGAGGAACAATCTGAAACAGCAATACCAGCAAGAAATTCCCTATATTATCAGGCCAAATCCTCATCTACACTTCCAGATTCTTATCCCTGTCAAGATCACTGTATCACATTATAAAATTATCTATAAGTTGACATAGTTTATTAGAAATTTTTTGTTGATACGTTGAAAATATTAGATCACTGTATTGCCAGTGCTTCTCTTCTTGCATTATGAGGTAAGCATTCGAGTACTGAGTCACTAGTCCAACGGCTAGTTTATTAGCTATCAACACTTCCGATTCATCCTTTGACTTCCCATCCGATACAAATCCATGATGCCTGTTTCCTATATGCTCCAATCTGGCAGCAAAATGCAAAACTGGGAGTTCATTGGAAAGATTGTTTTCCTCACCAAGTCATAATCCTGTAGCATTTGGATAATGGCTGCTACAGAGGAATCAGTGTAAGTGGGGCTGGTAATTTGTGTCATGTCGTATTATAATACTAGTATAACATTAAAATGATCAATTTTAACCCGACCCATTTATTAATCGTGTTAAAATTTCCTAATCCTAATCCGGACATGTTTATTATTTGTCATATATATATATATATAACTCATGTAACCCATTTAAATATGTAAATTGAAATAAATTTTATTCAAATGCAACACATAAATATTTATTTTATTATAAATCTCAATATATTAATATATTTAATCTTAATATATAATTAATTTATACAAAAATAAAAAGAATTCAATGAATGTTAATGCCAAAAGAGGAGGCAACTGAGTCGAGTCAGGTCGGATCGAGTTAAGGTCATTTTCAGATCTCACCTTTTTTCGGGCGGGTTCATGTCGTGTCACTGCAGGTTGTGTTCAAATTTTGAGTGAATCATCGGGTTGATGACCAAAAAAGATTTCGGATTGGGGTCGTATCACTTTTGAGTTTAGCTTTGAAAAAAAAAAAATTGATCGGGTCATGATAAATTTTTTTATAAATGTAAAATTTTCATATATATAATATTTTGAAATTTAATAATAAAAATAAACATTATAATTTTCAAATCACATATACAATTTAATTAAAAAATATATAAAATCTATTATCACATATAATTTTTATACATATAAAATATTATAACATAATAAATAAATACCTTTCAATGCCTACACATATAATAACATAATAATAACATAATAAAATTGAATAATTCTAATGTATTGTAATATCAATATATTTTTTTATTCTAACAACTAACAAGTAATTTAAAATTTTTATCAAAATTTTAAATTTTAAGATGATAATGCTATAAAATAAAAATAATTAAACAAAATTTAAAAGTATAATTTATTTAATAATATTAATCAAAATAAGATAAATTTGATATTTTATAAATAATTTTTAATTTTTATTGTTACAAGAATACATTAATAATAATTAAGTTTATTTTTATATTAAATATATATACATTAATTATGTAAAAAAAAACTTGATATTAAACAATAAATTGATTCAAAATAAATTGACAATAAATATGCATACATTATTAAAATTTTGATTCAATTTTATTTAACAATAAATTTGATATTAATTTTTTTTTACTTGTTGGGGCAATTTCGAGTAGAGACAAGTCATTTCAAATTTTAATCGGGTTTGAATCGGATTTTGACTCTAATTTTTCAAGCAAGTTTGAGTCGTGTAAAAAATTGCCACTTTACACCAAAATATAAAGTATTAATTAAAATAAAAAGATTTTCATTGCATGTAAAGTAAACAAAACCTAATTAAATCTAAATTTTTTCTATATATTATCTATTTGAATTAATTATTGTAAGTATATTTCTAAAAATAAAAAAAAAAATTACAATATAAATTAAGTGACTTTTAAGAAGTTTAAATATATCATGTATCATATATTTCATATATAAACATATTTTTATATAGGTTATTGCGTGTCATTGTGAGTTATACATATCAATCCATTTATACTCTAATTTTTGGCATGTCATAAATTGATTGACCCATTTATACTCAAACCAAACTCATTAATTACATGTGTTAACAGATTATGTTAAAAATTGCCTTCCCTAAGTGTTATTATAAACATGCAATGATGCATATAACTTCAAAATCATCCTGAAGAAAAAGAAAGATACAAGATACTGAAATATACTCATTACTAGAATCCCGTACAGATGCTAGATAAAATCACTCTCAGCTAATTTCACTATCTTAACTAAGCCTTGAAACTAACAAACTCTGTTAAACTGACTACCTTCACTTCCATATGCAGCTGTTTCTCCAAGTTCATCCACTAGCTAATAAGCATGGTTCGAATCAATCTCAACCAGATTCTGGTTCACAACTGCCTAAATTACCCAGCCAAGGGCAGCTAAATGCTCTTGTAGTGATCCCAGCCATTGCTTGGTTCACCAGGTTTCCATAGGACTAGTGCTGTTGCTATTGGATATAATGCTGGGAATGGTTCAATGAGAAGATTGTTGTTTGATGGTGGAACTCTCACTCCCTTTTCTATCTGCCTTGCATCTCCTGCACACAAATCCAATTAATCAATGAGCGGGGAGAATACAAGTAAAATATCACAATCTTTTTTTGTTAAATGTGTATATGTTCTTTATTGATGAGGCCAAAAATCTATAGAAATTAGATGCACATATGCTCAATTCAATTAATACTGGTTTTGAGGAGGCACAGTTTCAACAGAATCTTATAGGTAACTTGCATCATTTTTTTTTTTTTTTTTTATCTAATTCAAATTATAAGCATCTTTCCTCAAATGTAGCTCTAAAGTCTAAACCAAGTGTCACGCAAGTAAAGGATTCACAATATAAGTTGGCGCTGTTTTGATGGATAAAAGAACGCGGCAGCAGCAGCAGCTATGCATGAATATTTGACAATAAAATATGAGAAACAAGAACATTTTGCAAATGTTTAGCAATTTTGATTCTAGGCACATGCATAACTTACAATCACCAAATTCCTGAGCTAACTTGTCAAGGTGAAGAATACTTGCTGCTAGATTTGCCTGGCTACTGTATTATGTTGGCTGTGTGACTAAAATGGATGAATCAGCATCTAACAAACAGACAAGAAATGAGAATCAGTTTGATCATGGAAAATCCTATAGATTACTCAATAGGTAATTTAAATTTTCTTTTGTAACATGTGTTGGAATAATTGAGAAAAAAAAAGGACCAACCATTCCATGAATCCAGCTTTCTTCCCCTCTATTCAAAACTGCTTGAGGCCTCCATAAGCAATATAAGAAATTGATGCCATCTGAATGTTTTCATAGGGCAAGTAGTGAAATCGAATCGGGTTAGCAGAAAGCCAGAAACACAATTGTTGCAGCCTCAAATGTATGGAATGAATTTGGATTAGAATCCTGTGAAGGAACGCTGAGAATAAGAACAGACAATGACTAAGAGTGACAAAAATTCAACATCCAAACAATATAGAAATTGAAATGACAAAAACTACTATTCCTAGAGCAACCTTAATTCAACAAATGGCATTGAGTTTTACTTAAAATTTGCCATTCAAGCACTGCAATTACCCATGCTACAGACTAAAAGGAGTGGAAACAGCAATATTAGAATGTAATGAGTTGTTGAAATGCAGTTCTTTTACCAGATCTAAGTAAGTTATCTACAAGGGATATTTTAACATGGAAAAGGCAAAAGCTTACTCATAATGCTGTGTCAAGAGCACACAAGAAGCCATTCAAATAAATGATTTTAAATATAATATAACATGTCTATCCTTTAGTACTTCTGCATGTAAAATTATTCCTGGAGGGGCAAAACTGGAGAATCAGGACCTCGACAAACACTACTATGGTAAAATCAAAAGTTAATTGATATTGATATCCAGAAATTGGTTTATTTAGAAAATTGATGATGATAACAAGAAAAATTGTTGGTCACGCAGAGCAGGGAACAAGAACCATTCAAACTGCTTTGTGCCAATTGATTAAATGAGGACTTCACAAGGTCAAATCAGTTTCACTGCAAACAGCCTGATTGCCTAGCAACTCTACCCAATAACAATGAAACAAGAGAAGACACATTTTTGTGTCAGATTGGAAGCCATTCAATTTGGCATGTGAATAAGGCAGCTGTGTGCACTTGAAACAAATATAAAGATTGAAGATTTGAGCTCTCACTTTCAAGTTTTAGAAAAGTTCATAGATAAAAGAGTTGTATACAGAAAAAATAACATTCTCAAATTGGTCAATAATTTGAATTGTTTATTGCATATGCATACTAGTAATGTGTGCGATTTACCTGCATCCAACATTTTAGTTCTGTTCTCCAAGTGGACAATCAAATTAGGATTGGTACAGATCAAATTGGGGGACTCAAATGCACAAAAAGAAATTGGATTCAGAGCCTGCCAATGAAGTCACAAAGAAACTTTGATTAGTATCAAAACTGGCAAATCTTACTCCAAAGTTGTGACTGATTAAAAGAAACATTTGATTAGTATTACCTCTCAGCATGTTGGATGAATAGAAAAAGAGACTTGTCGATTTTTGTTTTGGCTCAATTGATCTTGTGCATATTAACTTTTACATGGGGGATGTGAGAAATCTTGGGCCAATCTTCCCCTGTTTCCCGTTGACACCTCTGTTCCAGCAAAGGACATAAATTGACAGACAAAGAGGAAAGTGAGGAGGGCAGGCCCTCTTCTGGCAAGGACTGGAGCTTAGGACAGTTCAAGATCTCCAATTCTCTAAGAGAGGTGAGATGTTGAAGTCCATTGTAGTTCAAATATTTCAGATTTTGAAAATCCAAAATTTTAAGAGAGATAAGAGTGGAGGGCAGTAGCATCTTTTTAGGGAAGGCCTCCACACTTGAGCAACCCAGTAACAGAAGGCGTACCAAATTTGGGGCAGGGAATCTTCCTTTAAGAAAAGATACTAAATTAGGACATTCCCGAATCTCCAAGGAACTGAGAGATGCAAAATTCTCATGAGTTGCCTCAGGTGTTGAAAGAGATTCGAGGATAGGACATCGAGTGATGCGGAAACTCTTTAACCTTGGGAACAACTCTAGTGGGAAGCACTTGAGCGAGTCATGGTTTCTGATATCAATTTCTTCAAGAGTACTGAAAAAACTACCCATTCGATCTATTATGGAATCTTGAGAGTTGAATCTGTCAATTGTTAGACCATGCAGCCCAGAAGGCAATTGCTTTAACAGCACATCACGAGAACCATCCTTTAACTTCATTTTAAGGATGGCTGGAGCTCTTGGAAGTGAAGCAACAAGCTGCAGGCATCCCTCAATCTCAAGTGTTGTTAAAGAAGGAAGGTGACAGGGCAAGGCTGTTGTTAATTTTGGGCATTCTCTTATGTAAAGTTCTTGGAGGAGAGGGAAAGCTCTATTTTCATCTTCGTCAACATGAGAAATCCATTGGTACCATTCTGGCATCCTTTCAAACTTCAAGATTTTGAGGGATCCAAATGGCTTCTTCATGGATGTGCAACTTCCATAGAATTCAGGACCAACATTCACAATTCCACCAAATTCTGTGATTGAGAGGTCTTTCAGAGATGCTAACTGCCCAAAAGGTGGTAAAGAGAAGCAATGTTTACATCCACTTAGCTTCAACGATACAATATTTGAGAAAGAAGAATCTCCTGCCCAATTTGGAAATTCGTTACCCCCATAACCAACTATTGAAAGGCATTCCAGACTTGCATGAGGTTGTAATTGCTCAAGCACACCTCTTTGATGTACTAAATTATCAATATCACTGTTCCATCTCAACTCCAACTCCTTGAGGTGCCTCTTACCCTTCAAATCAGCTGCCCAAGCATCTTCAGGATCCACAATATTTTCAAGATTCCAAATACAAAGTTTTCCTCGTAGATGCTGCAGTTCACCCAACTCTTTAATGTTAGATCCACCGTGTTTTCTTACAATGAAACCAGTTAATATATGGAGATTTTTTAGCTCCCCCATTTGTGGTGGCATCTCTTTCAATTTTGTTCCTCCAATATCAAGACGACACAAGTTGATTAACCTTGCCATATCAGTTGGCAACTCAAGGAGATCTCCGCACTGACACAGGATTAATGTTCGCAAATTGCACAAGCCACTCATAGATTCAGGTAACCTTATGATCGATGTTCCAGAGAGATCCAAGTATCGTAAATGCTTCAAATTTCCAATTGAATCAGGCAACACAGCAAGGTGTGTGCACTCATGCAAGATTAATGTTTGCAAATTATACAAAATACATACAATTTCAGGTAAACTTTTTATTGATGCAGTAGAGAGATTTAGATATCGTAAATGCTTTAAGTAGCCAATTGACTTAGGCAATGCAGCTACACTACGATACTGAGATAGAGATAGTACTCGTAGTTTCCTGAATTTCTGCAATAAATCATTCATTACCTCATTATCAATGCATGACCACTCCACAAGAATGAATGTTCGCAAAAGCTTGGCTTCATGGATGCCCTCAAATTTCTTACTGGTATCATTTTCTGTTCTCACATAGGACATATGGCGAGTCTTTTCAGTAATCTTGCATGAATCTTCACTCTCCAACCTAGAGCAAAATTCTCTAGAAACAATCTTGGCCAAGTCATTTATTAGGTCATGCATAATGAAGCATGGACGATAGCCACTAGACTGTTGAAAAAATGACCTTGATACAAGTTCATTAAAGTACTCCTCACCCACTTCTTCCATCTCCTTATCTCCAAGAGAATTAACCAAGAAACCCTCTGCCATCCATAAAAGGATTAATTCCTCCTTTTCAAATTCATAGTCCTTTGGAAATATTGCACAGTAAGCAAAACATCGTTTCAAATGTGATGGAAGATAATGGTAACTCAATCTTAAAGCTGGAAGAATGTCGTCATTTGATGAATACCACAAACTGCTCTTCAATATCTTCTCCCATTCCTCAACATTCCTGTTGAAGCGTAGAAGACCTCCAAGTGTTTTTGCAGCTAAAGGTAAACCTTTGCACTTCACAACCATTTCTCTACCAATTTCTTTCAAATCTGAATGTATGCTAGAGTTTCCAACATCAAATGCATGTTTTGCAAACAACAACCAACAGTCCTTATCAGTTAATTCCTTTAGATAATGAGTTGGAACAGTACGCATAATTGATGCCACATTGGTACTGCGTGTTGTAATAACAATCTTACTTCCTTGTGCCCCAGACTTAAAAGGAATCTGCAAATTTTGCCAAACATTATACGTACATTTCCAAACATCATCTAAAACAAGCAGAAATCTTTTTCCTCTCAATCTTTCCTGTAGCTCAAGTTGAAGCTGATTTTTAGTCTTGGTACCACAAGCCACTGAGGTGACCTCCTCGAGGATATCTTTTGTTATCTGAGAAATATCAAATTCTTCTGAAACACAGACCCATGCTCTAACTCCAAACCGTTCTTGCACTCTGCTGTCATTGTATACAAGCTGAGCAAGGGTTGTTTTACCAACCCCACCCATGCCCACAATAGGAATCACACCAAGGTCATTCCCATTTGCATCATCAGACAACAACAATTCTATTATGGCTTCCTTATCATCATCCCTACCATAGACACCAGATTCATCCACAAGAGAAGTAGTACCTATTTTCTGAGAAGATGGTTTCTCTCCAATACCCTCTTTCAGACCAAGGAAATCCATTTGATTCACTAAAAACTCAAGCCTCTCAAAGACTTCAGTTAATTTTTCTTTCATGCCCTTTTTAAATATATTACGAGAAGAGAAAAAATCCTTCACCTGATCTCCATATGTTCGAGACCCATCTTTCATCTTTAATCGAAAAGCTTTATAAGCAATCTCATCCAACAAGTCATCAGCTTCATAAACAGCATCTTTAAGATCATCGAGCCATTCTTTCACACCTTGCTTAGTAATCTGCTTCTCCTCTGCATCATCAAGAACTCCATTAACAGACAATATGATTGCTTTCAACTTCTTCAAGAGCCCATCACTGATCCTTCTTCCTTTGATGAAATCTACAAATTCCCGAGAAGCAATCCTATCAAACAAGACATTAAGAAAAGAAGACAGAAATGATCCTCCCACCATTGCCTCAGCCATGAGTTCCTCCTCTTGCAAGGAAAAGGTGATACAATTACACAGATAAAATCAAACAAGGAAATTTGAGATTAAAATCTGATTAAAAGAACCTTTCTTTTCTTAGTATTTTCCTATACATGGTTGACTTGACTTTTCAACAATTTCCAACCAACTTCAAATCAATAAATTATAATTTAAATTCACCAAAAAAAGAAATGAAAATGAAACATTGAATATAATACAACCGGCAAGAAATTGACAGGGAAAATTGGGCGAAAAATAAAAAGAAAGTAAAAAATCTGTAAAGGGTAATTGGGTTTTACCTTGAAGATTCTAGGCTATTGGTAATCTTGTCTTTTTCGATAACTGGTAAGGTAACGGTTACAGGTCAAGCTTCTTTTCTCTTCAATTTCCCGGTGATTTACCATCAAAATGCCACCAGATAACTCCATTGTCGATCGGCAAGGTGGCCGGTGAGTCAGCGAAGAACAGAGTGACTTCCGTTAGAGAAAAGGAAGAAATTTTTTTCATTAAAATTTTAGCGTTCTAATTTTTCTCTTACTTGTTATTTACTCGGTTCTTCCAACGACTAGTCGTAGTGTGGTGTATAAAATAAGTTACAAAAGCATATCATAGAACGACAAGGCGTTGAATTCGTCCACAGTTCCTAAACGCCGCTTTGTTGTTAGTAATAAAATGTCCTTTAACGTATAAGAACGACTAAATGATATGTCGTTTATTAAAAAACAAAAAAAAAAAAAGTCAAAACACAAACCAATTGATTTCAAAAAATAAATTTCTTTTTCATAAAATTTAAAATTTTATATTCTATATCCAATAGTATGCTTTCAACAATATAACTTATTATATATTTGTAAAATCATTTCCTTAAAATCATTGTTTAATTAATGAAAATAGAGAGGCATTCTACAAAAGTAAATGAATTTAGATGTGTAGAATTGAAGAACTGGACATATACTAACCAAATAGCTCAGAAAAATGTAACAATATTTAATTTTCCTCGCATCAATTTGAATACTAAAACAAGTTTCAAATATATTGTTACTATTTATGGTATACAATCCTTTCCCGATTCTCCCAAAGTGAGAAGTCTCGTGCACTGAGAATACCTTTACTAGAAATTTTTCCTGCTATAAAGCCATTTCTTGATTTTGTAAAATTTAGGGCGTTTATATCCCTTTTTCTCACTGAAATCCTGAACTTCTTGCAAATATTGTACCACATATTTCATGTTTGGCCTCAAGTCTGGTTCCTTTGAAGTGCACTGGTATGCAAACTGAGCAACCTGAGCCAGACTGCTTTTCCAGTACAACCGGCCTAATTTGGCAGGATTGAAGAATTGGAAAAAGCCCCTTGTCCACTCTAGCCGATCCTGTACCTCAGAGCCTATTATCATTTCAATGAGAACAATTCCGAAATTGTATACATCACTTTTTGCAGTTATTTCACCTTCATAAGAAGGAAATAGAGTGAGATTCAAACATATAGGATCAATGTTGATTTTTCAGGAATGCCAAATTATATGAACTTTTTTTTTTGGTAAATTTGGCTCTGACTAGTGCTTGAACTTGAGACCTGTTAGTCCTGGAGAGGACTCTAGTATAGAACTAAAGGCTCATTGGTCAAATTATATGAAGTTTAACAATTAAGATAGTGAACCGAAAGATACCTTTGCCAATATATTCAGGAGCTACAAATCCTGCAGTTGCGAGGCTTTTACCGCCTTTTGGCCTATCCTTAGTCAATCCAAAATCAAGTTTGGCATTGTAGTCCTGTCATTTTATATGAAATTTAGAAAGTTGATAATACTGTTAATTGAAACCTCTAGAAATGTTCAGCAATAGCTACTGTTTTCACATACCGAATCAAGCAAGATATTAGAGGTCTTAAAGTCTCCATACATTACATGTGCCTCATCATGAAGATAAGCTAGACCCTTTGCAGCACTGATGGCAACTTTCATAAAGAGATGTTTTGGAAAGTAGTCGCGAACTGCTCCCACAAACATATTATCAAAGTCATAAAATTTACATCTTGAGCAATTACAAGGTTGATTGAATTGTCAAAAGAAAGGAAGAAATAATCAAATTAGTATCTCACATCGAAATAGACGATTCGTCAAGTTGCCATTGGGCATAAACTCATATATCAGAAGCTGATGATGATCATTCTCAATGCAGAAACCAATCAATTTCACAAGATTTGGATGACATAGCTGCCCCAAGCATTCAATTTCTGCCTATTGTGCAATAACAATAGAACTTATCGATCATAAATATGTGCTTATATAGTAATATTTTGAACTATAAGACAGACAGTCGACTATGGATTAATATTAGCACAATGGTAACTAAATGCAAATGCACATTAACTAATTCATGGTACTAAAACTGTAGAAACAGGAAAGTAATTAAGTTAAAGAATAGCAGAAGCAATACTCACCAACCATTCTTGTTGATTCTGGCAAGTTGTTTGGTAAAGCACCTTCACAGCAATAACCATGCCTGTCTTAGGCCTTGCAGCCTTTAATGACTGCTCATCAATCCACCCTTTGAAGACACAACCAAATTCATCATTACCCAACTCATTATCAAGGCAGAAATTACCTGTGGCTTCTTTTATTTCACTAAAGCAAAAGCTCTTCAATTCAGTTGTTTGTAGGATCTCACTGCTTGTCTGAGCAGTTGAAACCATTGATAAGGCAGATGAGAGCTTGCTCTTGCTGCTTGATTTACTCATATCCTTCCTACCTTTGCCTACATACATTCACACACAGATCATCAATGTCTAAAACCAACTAAATAAACAGAAAAAATGCAACAAAATCATACCAAATATGCATGAGAAATTTGAAATTTTTCAAACATACAATAATGAAGATCAGTATGAGAATTGATTCTTGAAAAAAAGTACCATTCCATGAGGACAAAGCTCAAATATTGGATCTTCTTTCTCACTAAATTAACTAACCCAGCTGCTAAAGCATGAACTAAGACTACTCAACACAAGATTTTTAAACAAAGGGTTTCTCTATGTTATTGGTGGTCCATTTGCAAGCTTTGACAGATCATATAGACATAAAAGAGAGCCAACCAAGGGAAGAAGAGTAAGAGGCAAGTACATGCAAAAATGGTAAGTTATGATGAGTGGAATCTAAACTCTACTCAAATAATTTCTGTGGTCCACTTTATTCTATTTATATCACCTCCATTCAGTTAATAATTATTCATTTTGAGTTCATCATTTTAATTAATCAACATTTTAGAGCTTTTT
>CATKHJ010356614.1:0-25909 GCA_949750685.1 Vernicia montana | reverse complement strand
CAATGATATCTGGGTATTGTCAGTCTGGGAATGCTGCAGAGGCATTGGATGTTGTGGTTGAGATGAGATTGAATGGGGTAGCTATGGATGCTGTTATGGTTGCTAGTATTCTTCCTATTCGTGCACAATTGAATGACATTTTAAGTGGGAAGTTGATTCATTTGATGGTTATAAAATGTGGATTAGAATTTGAGCTGTTTGTGTCCAACGCATTGATTAACATGTATGCCAAATTTGCTAGCTTGGGGCAAGCACAAAAACTTTTTGATCAAATGCTCAGAAGAGATATTGTGTCATGGAACTCAATAATTGCTGCATATGAACAAAATCATCATGCGGTTACTGCACCCTTATTCTTTGACAAGATGCAACAAGTTGGAATCCAACCTGATTTGTTGACCGTTGTTAGTTTGGCTTCTATTGTTGCTCAATTGAATGATCATCAAAACAGCAGGTCTGTTCATGGATTTGTCACGAGGAAAGGCTGGTTTTTCAAAGATAATATCACTGGGAATGCAATTATTGACATGTATGCTAAATTGGGTGCTACAGATTCTGTCCGAGCTGTCTTTGAAAGACTTCCTGTTATAGATGTGATTTCATGGAACAGTTTGATCACTGGTTACATTCAAAATGGTCTTGCAAGTGAGGCGGTTGAAGTATATCACATGATGGAAGAATGCGAAGAGATAATCCCAACTCACGGGACTTGGGTTAGTATTCTACCAGCCTATTCTCACTTAGGAGCCTTGCAACAAGGCATGAGAATTCATGGGCAGCTTATTAAAAATTCTTTGTACTTGGATGTTTTATTGGGCACCTGCCTCATTGACATGTATGGAAAATGTGGAAAATTAGATGATGAAATGTCGTTATTCTACCAAGTGCCTAGAAAAGACTCGGTCCCTTGGAATGCCATAATATTTTGTCATGGAGTTCATGGGCATGCTGAGAAAGCTCTTGAGCTCTTTAGGGAGATGGTAGCTGACGGGGTAAAGCCAGTTCATGTAACATTTGTATCCTTATTATCAGCTTGTAGCCATTCAGGTCTGGTCAAAGATGGTCAACAGTGCTTTCATATGATGCAGGAAAAATACGGGATTAAGCCTACTCTGAAGCACTATGGCTGCATGGTAGATTTATTTGGTAGGGCTGGTTATCTGGAAATGGCATATAAGCTTATAAAAAATATGCCAATACAGCCTGATGCTTCTATGTGGGGTGCTCTTATCAGTGCTTGCAGGATTCATGGAAATATGGAGTTGGGTAAATATGCTTCAGATCGCTTGTTTGAAGTTGATTCAAAGAATGTTGGCTACTATGTTTTGTTATCAAATATATATGCTACTGTTGGGAAATGGGAGGGAGCAGATAAGGTGAGATCATTGGCTAGGGACAGGGGATTGAGGAAGACTCCTGGGTGGAGCTCTATCGAAGTTAACAATAAGGTTGATGTCTTCTATACTGGGAACAAAACTCATCCAAAATGTGAGGAGATATATAGAGAGTTGAGAGATTTGACTGCAAAAATGAAGACCCTTGGTTACGTTCCGGACTTCAGCTTTGTGTTACAAGATGTTGAGGATGATGAGAAGGAGCAAATCCTCATGGGTCATAGTGAAAGGTTGGCCATTGCACATGGAATCATCTGCACCCCTCCTAAAAGTACAATTAGAATATTCAAAAATTTGCGAGTCTGTGGTGATTGCCACACTTTAACTAAATTTATATCTAGAATTACAGAGAGGGAGATTATTGTGAGGGATTCAAACCGTTTCCATCACTTCAAGAATGGAGTTTGCTCTTGTGGAGACTATTGGTGACAGATTATGATCTAATTATTTGAACAACTGACCTTGGTGAATGAATTTGATTCCAAGTTCTGCATTTTATAAGGACACCATTCTGGAGTGCCAGAGTCCAGACTGAGCTGGTCTCGAATGAAAATAATCACAGGAAAGGTATCCAACTACTCATTTTTAACATTACGAAGGCAAATTTTGTTTGGGGGATTCAGGAAATCTGTTGACATTTATATCCACATATAGGGCATAAATAGTATGTGATATTTACCTTCATGATTTTGGTACACGAGTACCCATTTGAATATGGTCCTCGTCTGTAATTTATAGTCCTTGATTGGCAATAATATTTTGTTGAGATCTATAGCCAAATTTTTATAATCATGAATTGACCTAGAGATTATTTGGTGAGTAAATGTAATGCCTAATTACATTGGATAATCAGACAAATGGGGAAGAATATTTTATTAGCAGACAAAATAAGCTTCATGGGCCTGTGCAAGTAAAAGATGAAATTACACTAAATATATATTTTTTAATTTTTTATAAAAATATCCTTTTGTTTTTTAGTTTTCAAAAATACCTTTTTTTTTTTTTTTTTGTATACTTATGATGTATTTAAAAAAAAAAAAAAAGACATGAGGATATTTTATTTTTTTGAGGTGTTTGTGTAAAAACCCATAAGTAAAAAGCTTAGCTTGACGGATTTTGCTAATTAGATAATTGAGAAGAAATGGCAAAACTAACCTCCTCCTGCCATTTTCTCTCAATAGCTCTCTGCTCCCTCATCTAGGGTTTTAGTGTCTGGTACCCTCCGGTGACTTCGGCCACTGGAGAAAAATCTCGTTTTCTAGTTTATTTCTGCTTCTTTGCTTGTTTTGTTGTTTATTTATGGTTTTCTTATTTTTTTTGTTGGCATCTTGTGACTCCCGTTCTCATTGGATTTTTTGGATTTTGGAGCTGATTGTGTAATGGCGGTGATGCCATAGCTCTGTCCAGCCTGTTCGTTGGTTTCATCCTACAACAGATCTGGTTTTGGATGAAAGGTGGTGGATGAGGAAAGACTTAGCTAGCACAAGCTGTGGATTCTCTGAGATGAAAAATTTAAAAGTCGATCTATACCCAAAATCGAGATCCATAGCCACTGGCAAAGAATCAAATCTCCTTAAGCCATGGCTGTCCTAAAATAGGGTTTCTATTCTCTGTTAGGTCACCATTGCCACTGGATCTTTTAGGTAGTGGTTGGCTAAAATGGAAGTTCAAAGGTGCAAAGACTCTGGGAATAGTCCATATGCATTTATCCTGGTTTTTTCGGTGATCTCTCCCTTTTCTATGTCTTTAGCAGCGACAAAGATGGAAGAGACAATATTCAGAATGCAACATTTCTTCTTGGTCTTTGGGTTGGGTACTTGACAAACTACATCTCTATGTTTGTTGTGTTAGGCTTCAAACCCAGGTTAAAGAACTCCATCTTGAGTATATTGTATTTAGATTACAGGTCTTTGCTATTGTATTCTGATGGGCTTTCCCCTTTGTATTTGTAATGTTTTTTGGGTTTAAAGCCCCTTTAATGCTAGCTTAATTTCTTCTTTGGGGAAAAAAAAAAAAACCTCCCCTGTGTGTGTGTGTGTGTGTGTGTCGCACTCTCTAAATAGTTTCTAGCACTCATCTTCCTTAGTGTGTGTGTGTGTGGCACTCATCTTCCTTAGTGTGTGTGTGTGTGTGTGTGTCGCACTCTCTAAATAGTTTCTAGCACTCTGTGTGTGTCGCACTCTCTAAATAGTTTCTAGCACTCATCTTCCTTATTTCTTGACTATCATGCCTTTATTAATTTGAAAAAATTAATTCATCTTTATTTTCCTTAAAATACAATTCTTGCCTATTATTAATTCTTAAAAAAAAAAACCTTCTCTCTCAAAAGAAAAAAAAAACCTATTGTTATTTCAATTTTGTTAAAATAAAAAAAATGCACATTTTAATATTTTAAATATACATTCATTATATATAGAGGTGTAATAGGTATTGAATCATTTGAAAATACAATATCCCATGGAGGATTATATGAAAATATTTAGTAAATTATATTTGAATAGAATAAATGTTATAATTTTGAAGAATTTCAAAAGATGTGAGTACTATTATTAATAACAATAAAAAAACTACTAAATGTAATTTTAAAAAATATAATTCGATCTGAAAAATAAATTTTTTATTTTTTTTTAATATTGGATTTGAAATTTGAAAATTTTGTAGTTTTAATATAGCTAGATGGTTTAGAATTTTTTTTTTTTTGAGTTCCTATTAATTTATTATTTTAAAAAATATTATAAATATATTAAAATTTTGGTAATTTTCAATAGTTTTGAATAATTAATTGTATGGGTTTGATTTGAAATTCTTGAGATTATTGATGAAAAGAGAAAATATTATATTTTTTTAGCAATGGATAAATATTAATTGATTGGATTAATAAACAAGAAAATTTTTATTAGCAATGAGGAATTTAATAATTATTTTAAAGTTACAATCAATTATATTTTTAGTAAACCTAAAAAAGAGAAAAAGTGAAAAATGAGATAATGATAATATTGGTATATGATATATAAAATAATTAAATAAAATATATGAAAAAATTGTTATTGATGGAAATGGCAATTTATAAATTTTATTTTTGATTTTTGCCTTAAAATTTTTTATATTAGAAGTTTTTTCTTAACAATTTATAAAAGGTATGTATAGTATTTTAAGGAAAAATAAATGTTGATTAATTTTTCAAAATTAAGAAAGATAAGATAGTCAAATTAAATTATAAGATAGTCAAGTTAAATTATAATGTAAGAAAGACGAGTGCTAGAAATCATTTAGGGTCTCTCTCTCTCTCTCTCTCTCTCTCTCTCTCTCTCTCTCTATATATATATATATATATATATATATATATATATATATATATATATATATATATATATATATATATATAACAGCGAAGTCATATGCCAGTTTGAGGTGCTAAGTTAAGCTAATACATCAATAAACAATTGACGATATATGAGGTGCTAAGTTAAGCTAGTACGTCAATAAACAATTGACGATCTCATATCGATTGTGTACAGAAAAGTTAAGCGATTTATATAAGTGATTCAATACTATCTATATAATTTGGATTAATATATATATATTATCAAATTATGTATCAGCGAAGTCATGTGCCAGTTTGAGGTGCTAAGTTAAGTTAGTATGTCAATAAACAATTGACAATCTCATATCAATTGTGTACAGAAAAGTTAAGCGATTTATATAGATAACTCAATACTATCTATATAATTTGAATTAATCATTTTAGGTTGAAATTAACTCATAAAACAATAGTTTATTTGGAGCTAGTTATTTGATCTTGAGATCAAATTGTGTGGAGTTAGTGTTCCCACAAGAAAAGAGTTGTTCGTGGAGCAGCGGCACTAACAAACCACAATAACTAATGACTAATTGCTTGAGCTGAATTGTAAAATATAACCA
This sequence comes from Vernicia montana, assembly GCA_949750685.1. Classification (NCBI taxonomy): domain Eukaryota; kingdom Viridiplantae; phylum Streptophyta; class Magnoliopsida; order Malpighiales; family Euphorbiaceae; genus Vernicia; species Vernicia montana. The sequence goes on along the minus strand of CATKHJ010356614.1, from coordinate 20,594 downwards.
GCTGATACTCCCTCCATTATTTGTATACGTGTGAAATTATTAAGCATTAATGATGATAACAATGGATATAATTAAAGGAGAATTTGTTTATTTGCCAGGTATACTTGGAACAGTGTTCTAAAAAGTAACGAATTAGTAATATTGATTTATTATACAACCCAATGATAAAAATCTATTGCTATAATCCATGGACTAAAATTTAAAAAAGAACAGTTAGGTGATTTGTTTTTTAAGAGATATTACAGATAGTGCAGATATAAATTATAAAATGTATCAACTATCATATCAATTAACTGCAAGAAACTAATTTAGCTTTGGATGGTGCTTTCATCTCAAAATAAAATAAAATAATATTGTAGCTTTGGATGGTGGCATGGTGCTTTCAATTTCAAATATGGTTTTCAAATCATCCAACCTAACAACAGTCAACAGTAACGTAGACGCAGTGTCCACTGTCTTTTTTTTTTTTCTTCAAATCGCAGTGTCCACTGTCATTAATACTCCATATGATCTTTTCATTTCCTTTTTAATTCTGTAAATAGTAGGTATCAAGTTGGAGTTTTTTTCTATTTTTTATTATTATAAATTTAGGAATTTTCATGATTAACATATTGTTTGCACCTTAAAGTTTTTGATCAGCCTAACATGAATTAGCCCAACTCATTTTTCAAAATTCAACCCGATAATTTATTAAATTTATTTATTTATTTAAGGTATGGGCATTTATTAAAAGTGAGGAGTTGAGAAAATGGATAGTAATGCAAATAAGTCAAACTGTTCGTGAGCGACTTAGTATTCGACTCGATAAAAGTTTATTCGCGTTTAACGAGTCAAATTGAGTCTTATTTTAAGGCTCGATTAATAAACAAACTGAACAAAATAAAACTTAGCTCGATTAAACTCGTGAACAATTTGATAATAAGTTCACGAATAAGCTTGATTAATAGGCACGTGAACAGTTCGATAATAAGCTCGTGAACAACTTGATTATTATTATTATTATTATTATTAACTTAATAATTTTGACACTTTAAAAAATATATTTTAATACTCTTATAAACTTTTTGGTAATTCAATTTGACTAAAATATATATGCTTCTGATTAACATAATCTAATATTTCCTTATTATATAATCTAATATTCTAATATTTAAAAATATTTTTTTATTAATTAATATCTTTGTAATACATGTAATGCTCAATTTTATGATTGAATTTTTTTTCACTAATTGGATGCTTTTATTTTTATGTTAGTTTTAAATATTTTTATTATAGTTATTTTATTAGAAATAAATATTTAGAAAGTTGAGTATTTTGATAAATTATAAACGAATTTCAAAACGAATCGAATTTGAATTTAACTGAATTATAATTTATTAATGAGTCGAGCTACGAGCCAAACTTGAATATGATTTTCAAACTCGATTCAAAACTCAAACTCAAGCTTGAATTCGAAAAAAAAAATATTAAGTCGAGTCTGAACATGCTAAAATTTAGCTCGACTCGTTTATAGCCCTAAAAATGGAGAATAATCGGAGAGAATTAAGGAACAAAAAGTGGAACTGTGTCATCAACTAGTTAGTGAACAATTACAGCTGAGGCATATAAAAAGAAAAGAATTACTCAAAAAAAAGGAAAGGAGAGACAATTACCCAAACACAACCAAGATTCTGAGCAATCAAACAACATATTTCATTCAAATAAATTAATTTTTTAAGCTTTTGTTTACTTTTGCAATCTAATTTCCTTTTATTGTCAATATTTCTATTTAATGCAAATAATTTCCTTTCTGTTAATGCAAATACATTTTCAGTTTAGTATTGTCCATATTTTCAGGTTATTTTACATTAATTTTCTTTTTAATAGTCTCATTATAATAATGTTTGGGACTCTAATTCTCTGTATCTTTAAAGAGAATTAAAATATCAACTAGATGCCTATTAATCTTTTTTCATAATGATGATAATAAATATAAATTTTAAATAATATAATATACAAATAAAAGGAAATGATATTTTATTATATATATATATATATATATATAATCTACAATTTTTTTTTTTATTTCAATTGATAATATAATTTGTTCAAGTCTCCACTCTTTCTATATTAAAAAATTGATATTGATGAAAATAAAAATTCAAGGTTAGTTTAATTAGTAAACTTACTCCTCATTTTATTTATTAAAATTTGATTTTTAAAAATAATATTTAGATAGAATTTTTAAAAGAATAGATTGAATATAGTGGCATATTTTTTATTTTTTGTTTGAGGATTAATTGTTGTCTCTAATCTCTATACTATTAATCTGCAATTCATAGAGAGTGATAAGTGTTGAGAGGTCTTGAATTTTAATTGAAGTTGAATTTATTAAAAAAAAAAGAAAATTATTATGAGATTAGAGGGTCGAGATATTTCCGTTATTTATGATAATGAGGTTAAAATGGTCAAACTAAGAGGGCCCCTTGAGTCATTTATTACGTGCGTCATGCGTACACGCGTTTACCATGGAATGCGGACTCTTGGAATTTTTTTTTGATAAAGTTTATATTTTTTGAAAAATTAATTAAAAAAAACCTAAAATTTAATTCGTTTAACACTCTAATCATTCTATCAATTTTTTTTATTATTTTTTCTGCTAAATTTCATATAAAATAACTTAAATATCCTTAATAATAAGAAAAAAAAATTAATTACTTTTCCTAAAATGTGATTCGTTTAACACTTTAATCATTCTATTAATTATTTTTTTTATTTTTTATGTTAAATTTCATATAAAATGACTTAAATATTCTTAAAAACAAGCAAAAAAAAAAATAATTACTTTTCCTTCACTTTCCCCAATAAATTTTGTGATCCAAAAAAAAAAAAAAAACTAAGCACAAATTTTTAATTGAATTCAATATCCAAATAGCCTAAAAATTCACACAAATATATAAACAAAACAACATTACAAATCAAATATAATGTTAATTAAATACAAAAATTAACATAAAATAAGGATTTTTTTACTCTTAATTAAAACCAATTTAAAATTTTTATTGTTAATTGAACATCTTTCATATTAATTTTGATAGCAAACAACTAGAATCAAATTTAGATTGATTTCACGAAAAACATTTTTCATTATCTCTTAATTGAAGCCAATTTAAAATTTTTGTTTTTCAGTACAAAAGCAATAGAAAATATCAATGTTGTTAAAACCGAATTGGAGATTGAATCGATTTCTTTGTCGGTTCACGATCTGATCGGTCCAACTTAATCGATTTGTCTTTTTTTTTTTTTTTAAGCTCAAAACGATATAATTTTAGACAAATTTTGGTCCGACATGTTCATCGATTTTTTCAGTTCGGACCATTTTTTCCGATTCTCAAATCATCTGTTTTTTTATAATTTAAAAACCGAATCAATTATCGATTTCCATTTTAATTAGTCTGATCAATCAGTTCGATCTGATTTTAATAACACTGAAAAATATTGTACCAGACTCTTCTTCACAAGCTCAGGTTCGCGAAGATGGTGTAATTGTTTCGTTAGGAAAGCCCATGAAGCAAATGAATGTTAAGGTAAAGAGCTTTTTACATAAATATTAATTAAGCATTGATAAGTTCTGAAATCAATGGTAGAGGGAAATTGGAGATTATAAATAAATAAATAAAAGTAAATGAAACAGCAAACTGGAGTTGGAGAAGGGTGAGGAGAAAAGGATATTTTAAATTTAAAAAAAATATTAAAAAATAATTTTTTAGTTAATTAACAGAAAAAATTAAATGGAATGACTAATAATTATGACAGAAATAAAATTGAGAGATTAATTAGTTAATTTCTAAAAAAAATAAAAATTAATTAATTAGATCAAATTTAAGAATAAAATACTAATTTGCCCAAATTTCTTTTACCTTCAAAGACCTTGACTTTTTTTTTTTTTTTTTAAAATTATTTGTTTTGTTTTATTTTTAAAAAAAGAAAAAAGAGAAGCTCCAAAATTGGTCCAACTGAATTTAACTTATTAATAATACATTCTGTTCCTTTTGTACTTATTTATAGAAAAAGAAAAACCTAATAAATATATTTCATATGCAATGACCTTATTTTAAAATGTTTAGAAAATGCTCTGAAAACATCAAAAACCCATAAGAATTTTTCTTTTTAATTCTAAAATTAAATTATTTGTAAGATTCAACTCATAATTTTATATTTTTGAAAACTATTTCATTATCATAATTTTTGTAAGAAATATTTCATTATCATCATACTAAAAATTCTTTGGTGGATTTTTTTAATTCAACAAGTTATCAATAAAAGACAGTACAAGTTTGATATTTTTCAGTCTTTTTTTTTTTTTTTTTGAGAATGATATTTTTCATAGTCTTACTCATAAGATATTTCACTAAACTAATCCTTTATTTTTTTTAAAAATCTAATCTTAATAAAGAAAAAGTCTAATTTATCCACATAAATAAACAATCATTAATCCTTTATTAGACAGACATATGTCTATATAAATATGCGCTGCTCTTTCTTCGGTTTTGACCAAATGAATATCAAAGATATTATTTTTTTTTCTCTTTGTGGATATATATATATTTTGCCAAATCTCTTTGTGGATATTAGAGCTTATAATTGACTCCCAACTAATTAGTGGGGTCTGTTTAATTAAGTTAAGCTTAATAATTTTTATTTATTTATTTTTTCTTATTTTAGATGCTTACGTAATAAAATATTATATTTTTTTAATATTAATTTTATTGGTGTGATTTAAATATTATTTTTGTTGTTATATGAATATGACTAAGCACAAACAAAGACTTTGTAAGTATTTGCATGACCTCTCAACCACCCACCAGACATTTTTGCACACATGTGCGGCTAATTAGTCATCCTCTCTCATAATATTTAATAAATAAATTGATTTTTTTTTAAAATCTAATACTATAATATGCAATTATGTTCATTAAATTAATTAATTTGTCGCATATATGTCAATAAGTTATGAAATAATTGGTATTTTCATTCATTTTAAAAGTGTGAAAAATAAGAGATTTCAAGTTTGAATCTCTTAAATCGTAAAGAGTTGTTATTAATTTAGTGAGAGATGTTAAAAAAAAAAAAGTTATCCCTTGTTGTTTTAAGTACTTTTTTTTTTTAAACCAAAACTTGAATATTTAATTTAACTATAAAATTGAGAAAAATATTATGTTTACAGAGAATCAATATTTTCATTTCTTTGATAAGAAATCAATCTTTTTGGTGTTTTTCCAATCAAATAAAGAGAAGGGAAAAAAACAATATTATAAAACCTTGGAATATGACTTCTTTTCAATTAGTTATACTTAAATATATGGCATCTTAATAAAGTTTGAAGACAAAAAGATGAGCTTTAGCTTAGATTGCAAGGGATCCTCCACATTTAGTCAAGAGAAACTGCTGATTATCATCATCAGACTTCTGTTTATTCCTTTTTTTTTTTTTTTTTCAATTATTTTATTCTTAACATTTTTTTTCCTATAACATATTTATCACACTAAAAATATTCAACAAGTATAATAAAAATTTTAGTGATAATTAAGAGTTATATTTAATATTAAAGGCTATTTTAATTGTTGAGTGAATTTAATTTTCATTTTATTAATGATATATTGGAATAAAATTTAGCACGAATGAAATGTTTTTATCTAAATCTATATTTAAATAAATAATATAATAAAGTTTGAGTTTAAAGGTTGTCAAATAATTATCTGAAAAGTTAAATTTATATGAAATTATTTTATTAATTTTTTTTCACATAATTATATATTTTTATGTTATAATTAAAAATTTATATATATATATATATATATATATATATATATATATATATATATATATATATATATATATATATTTCAATTGACTTGCATATAATAAATTTGATTGATATATTTTCTTTATATTAATATTCAAAATTATCTACTCTTTTATGGATCTTTTTTGCCTCTTTCTCACAGTGGGCATTTTGAGTTTCTAGTGCAAGCCTCTTATGGTGTCTCTGCTCTTCTTTCCTTCAAATTAGTCCGGATCCTCCACCTGGTGTCCTTAGATTTCAAGCTGTTCATTCATGGAAGAAGATGGGAGATGAAAGTTAAGGTTAGCTCCGGGCAAAATATTTCTGGATCTGGGTTTTTCTACTTAGATCTGCTCCATTTGCGCAAATTCTTGGCCCCTGAGAGTGAAGTCGGTCTCCCTTGGCGAACTCAGTTCAATGAGTGGAATTTTATTCCCTTTCATGATTGCCCTGTGTTATATTCTCAAAGAAAAATGAGAACCCTTACTGAAGCTCAATGGTGCAAAGGTTTTAAAGGAAGTCCAGCCACAAATGCCCCTCTGGTGGTGGCATTTTTTTACTTTCTGTCCTCTCCGGTGGCAAAGACGGCAGTAGAACTGGCGATGGTGCAGGTTTCTAGAAGGAGGAAGAAATACCGGGGTTATTTGTGGTTTTTTACATTAGTATTAAGCCTTTGGCCTTTGAGAATCATAAAACTTTTGTTTGTGATTTGTTTGGACTCTAAGCCCATGACAAAAAACCCTTTTATGGGTAGTTTTTTAATGAACATTTTATCATAGATAAGTGTAATGCTATGAGCTTCCTTAGTATTTTCACTGTGTAAATTGTATTCAATTGGGCTTCCTACCCCTAAATGATATGCTAGTTATTTCCTCTTTGGCAAAAAAAAAATATATATATATATATATATATATTAAATTAAAAGAAGATTAATTTTGAGTTTGAAGAAAATATTATAGGAATAACAAGTTTAATTTGATGTTTAATATATATTTTAATTAAATAAAATTTTAAATTCAAGTCTCTTGACTCCCCTTAATATATATATATATATATATATATATATATTATAAAATAAAAAATCTCATAATCAGCGACCTTTTACTTTGTCTGTTTCACAACTGAATAGAACAAGTGGCTAATCTTATTGCTTCTTCCAATCCCCGCGCTTCTCTCTCTCTCTCTCTCTCTCTGTCTCTCGTCCGTGTACTTTTGCTTGATGGGTTTGATCTCAAGTTTAGCTTCAAAAATTGGCTGCAAGTTACTAACTTTGATAAAGCTTTCTTGTCTTGTTGATGATTTTTGACTGTGTATGCTCTGTCTTCAGGTACCTTTTTCTTTTTCCATTTTTTGTAACAGCTTTTTTTTTTTCTTTATTTCTTTTCCATCTCTGTATGATCTTCCAAAGTAGTAAAATCTTTGTTTGGAGCTGTCCATGTTGCTTAATTTGATGTGGGTTTCTTTTACTTTGGCTATTGCAATTCTCAACTATGGTGGGTTAGTTTGGTTTGTATGTTATTTATTTGGGTTTTCTCTATAATTCAGTTGTACTTTGCTTTTTGGTTTGGTGGTAAAGAATGTGATTTTTGTTCAATTTACTGATTACCTAAAACCTAGGGCTTATGGGGGTCTAGGAATTGAACAACTAAAGAGTTCTAATAATGTTTCCAAGTTCTAAGATGATGATCATCTTATGGGTGAGTTATACCTTTTTGTGCTAAAAAAAAGTTCAAATTGATCTTTAATTTCACTGTTCCTGTTAATTAATTGAGATTAGTTAAAGTTTACTTGATATTTCTCTCCATTTTTCTTTTCTTTTTTGATGTCGGTTATGCTGTGCTTAACTTTGGATTTATTCTATGATTGTTCACTTTTTCTAATTAACTTAAGGAGATTAATTTTTTTACTTTAAGACAACCGAAATGAGATCACTTAAAGAGCATTTGGTGCTGCATGCGGCCAAATATTTTTTATGTGTTCAAGCAAATTCAAATGCTTTTTTAAGGAAATAACTATTCTTTATTAACAAGTCATATGCTTGCTTAGGATTCTGTGTTTGTCCATACTTAAAACTTTTTTGGCAGTGTGTCCTTTCTCTATTTAATTTTTTTAATGTTATTTTAACCTTTGCATTGTGGTGAATCTTTATGAAGAATAGATTTCCTTTTTCATTCCTGTGAACAATTAACTTGGAGATATTTTAGGATACTTCACTTCTCTGATGCGTTCTCCTAGTTTTGACTTTGAAATATGCTGTGTGGATTAGATTTGCTTCTCTGTTACTTGAGTTGTACACATGCTAAACATTGTGAGCTATAGTTTACGGTTGATTTATAGTTTACCCTTTATTTTACAGTAAATGGCAGGCCAGAGAGGATTGTCAACTCCAATCATGGATACTAATTCACTTGTTCCCAATAAGGATCAAAAAGAAAAACCAAGTCTTCTCATCGAGGTGAATTTCTGCGCTTTCTTTTGCATGAGATTTTTCACCTTTTCCAGTAAAATTTCTAATTCTTTCAAGTTTAAGTCTTGATTTTTGAAATTGTGGTGGTTTTAGGTTGCTAATGTAGAAAAACAGTTGTGGGCATTGATTCTTACCAAAGGTATATTGCACTCTGATGTTCAAGCCTTGTACCAAAAAGTTTGTTCTAGTTATGAGAAAATCATCCTTAATGATCGTGAAGTGGCAGAACTTCAAGATGTTGAGTATTCTTTGTGGAAGCTTCACTATAGGCACATTGATGAATTTCGTAAAAGAATGAAGAAAAATTCGGCCAATGAAGAGGCAGCAAAAACTGTGGCATTGCAAAATGTAGTTGCTGCAAAGAGAAGCAATGAAAATCATGTAGAAGGGTTTAAGTCGTTTCTGCTAGAAGCGATTACAGTTTATCAGAATTTGATCAGAAAGGTGAAAACATACTATGGGCTTCCAGAAGACTTTTCCTTCTGCAGAAAGGGTGGGAATTCTGTTTCTGTTGAACCAAAGAAAATGCAGAAACTGCAATTTTTATGCCATCGCTTTCTAGTATGTCTTGGGGATCTTGCTAGATATAGAGAACAATGTGAAAGGTCAGATATACAGAACCACAACTGGTCAGTTGCAGTCACACATTACCTGGAAGCTACACAGATTTGGCCACACAGTGGAAACCCCCAAAATCAGGTATTTTTGGGCTACTTCCTTCAAGATATTTGCTGTAGATTAGCTTCAGTTATGTGCTTGATCTTGAGAACTCGGTAACTCTTCAAATGTTTTATGCCTCCAAAAGTTAAAATCATGGTTTTTATGTGTATCTATAACCAACTATGTTTATTATAGTTGGCAGTGTTGGCAACATATGTTGGTGACGAGTTCCTAGCTTTGTACCACTGCATAAGGAGCTTGGCTGTTCGGGAGCCTTTCCCTGATGCATGGAATAACCTTATTTTATTGTTTGAAAGAGTAAGATCCAATTTCATCTTCCTGTTTTCTTGTAAATTTTATCATCTAAAGATCATCATTGAAGTTTATTCTTAGCCTTTTCTATTGCTTCTTATGATCTTGCAGAACAGGTCATCTCATTTACATTCACTTTCTAAGGAGGCCCATTTTGACTTCTTAAATCCTTCTGAAAGTGTCGTCCAGAACAAAACTTTATCAACTAACGATCCATCAAATTGCAAGATGGTGAAATCTGAACATGAAGGCTCAGGGGAAACACATATATGGCCTCTTTTCATTAGAATGATAAGTTTCTTCTACATAAAATCCAGGTACTCCTTGAAGCATATTTTTCTTTTTTAAAAAACTAGGTACTATGACATTTTGTTGTGTTATGTAACGTTTATTTATGATTGTTTTTTATTTTTGTTATTTGTAGAGTGGGTTAAAAATGTAAATCAATATGAAAGAATATTCCCAATTAATACCATGTGGTTCCTGCAGTGGTTTTATCCCACTATGTTAGTAGTTAGTACAAAGCTCAATATAGCAATATCCGTAGTTGCTTTGATAGTTGTTCTGATGTCATCTTACATGAAATTAAATGTTTAAACTGATATTGCACTTCAGAGCCTAGTTATACACACCATGATATTTTATTTTATAATTGAATCAATTCTGATGAATAATTTGGTGGATTCATTACAAATGTATGAAATTTTCTTGCTCATGTTAAAATTTCCCATTTCTAATCACTTTATATTGGAATAAATTTTGAGTTACCAGAAAAACCTAGTTGTTGGATTGTTGGCCAACAAACTATATGTTGTCCTTTCTAGATGGATCATGAGCTGCAACAAGATTTGAGGAACTTTCTTTTGGAATATGTTGCCACATTTCTGTTTGAGATTGTCTTTGGCCTCTGTATTGTCCAACTACATTGTATTGTCTATAGACTATAGATGATAATGATCTTTATAATAAATTTACTTATGCTTCTCAATTGGGTTCCTTTTACAAAATTGTTTTATTAGTGAACTTATTCAGAAGGAATAATATGTGTTTGTATGGTAGGAGGCATACCCCTTAATGAAATTTCTTTTCTCTGATTTTTTTTTTCCCGTTATTTAGATATATCTTGCATGCTTCTCTTGCTTATTTCCTTTTCTCTTTGTTAAAGATTGTAATGATATCTGCAAACATGTTTAAGAAAAAATAGAGAGAGTAGAATATCCAACAATAGTTCTGTATTGCACAATTTACAAAAATTTAAATATGTGCCTTTGCCTATAGTATCATAATGGTGACCAAATGACCTACTATGGTCACTAGAGCATGGCTTGCAGTAAGTAGACATCTCAACCTTTTGCAATATGTAACAGTATTGCAGAGTTGAACTGGATGCCAGAAATAAGTTTTGGTTGGAGAAAGATTTTTGGACATCATAATTCAATCACATATTTTTCTTCTATTTTTTCTACAATTCAGAAAGGAAAAAAGCGTAGACAATCTAACTACACAAGGTTGACTGTTGTATGCTTAATGCATGTCCAATGCTTTTTATGAACGCTTTTTTATGCTCTTCAGATGCAGTCTTGATGTTGCAAATTTTACATTGAAAAACTTCTAACAAAATTTTAATGTGAGGCAGTTTGGAGGACTTCCCTTTCACTTTTGCATCTACTATAAAAGAGCTGGATGTGTTGATGGCGCTAGATGACACAAAACTAAAATTGGCAATGGAGTCCTATCGGTGTATGGATTCAGCTAGAAGTGGCCCTTTTCGAACTCTTCAAGTTGTTTCTATATTCATCTTTGTCATTGGGAATCTGATAAACAGCCCAGAAGCAAGAGATTCAAAGAACAAGAACGATACACAACAGTTTGAGTTGACAAGAGAGGCCTTGGCTGCTACATTCATTTTCATGGGACGCCTTGTTGATAGATGTTTGAAGGCAAATATATTGGACTTTTGTCCCCTTTTACCAGCTTTACTTGTATTTTTGGAGTGGTTAGCAAGCATTCTTGATGAAGCAGATATATATGGATCTAATGAAAAAAGTACAAGTGCTATGTCTTACTTCTTTGGTACTTTTCTTGAACTTCTAAAGAGGTTTGATATTAATATGGGTGACGTCAAGCCTCCAGGCAGTGTTGCTCTCTGGGAAGACTTTGAGTTGCGGGGTTTTGCACCATTAGCTTGTTTTCATGCGTCATTAGATTTTTCAACTCACTGGGAACATGCAGATAGTTATGAATGTGGAACTGAGTTTCGAGCTCACCGCATTATTAATGCTGCAATCAAGATTGCAGAAAGATCAAGTAATAATCAGAAGTGGATCTTCTATGATAAATCTGGAAGAAAATTTTATTTATCTGAGTCAAATAAATTTCCTTACAGCAAAGAAGCAGAAAAGGTGGAGTCCCCTAGTAATGTTTTTGGAGCGAAAGAGTCTTGTCAGCATGTTCAGAAAATTATAGAAGAATCTGAGAAGACTGAGGAGAAACCACGTAACTCTCACATGATTAGCAAATCTGTTTCCATGGAGGAGGAAGAAGTCATTCTCTTCAAGCCTCTTACAAGACACAACTCTGCACCACTTTATAGTGTAATTACGGCTAAAGATCAAATGACTCCAGAAGATACAGTAGACCAGATTGTACCTGCTGATGAATGCTTGCGACGTGCAACTTCAATGCTAATAGCACAAAACCAGGCCCAGGGTGATCCTTTGGCATTCCATTCTGATCTCACTAATTTCAGGCGCAACAAGCCACTTCAACAGCAGGAATCACTTGTAAAGGATGTGGTAGCACAGCCATTTTCAGAATCCTCTATCTCTTCTGGGCCTCCCTCTTTCAGCACCTCCATCTCTTCTGGACCACCCTCACTCAATGCTTGGGTCCTCAATAGAGGGAGTTTGAGCAATGATAGAGCAAAAGGGAAAAGAGATATGAATAAACCTTGCATGCCTCCTATCGAGGAAATTGCATCTGCATCCCTGAATGATCTCTCAATCAGTGATGCTGAGAACTCAGTGAGTAGTTCCAGGCATGAATCTGTGACCATGCATAACTATTCTCCTGCTTATTCAGCTCCATTACCTTCTGCCCCATTCCTGCCTGACGATGCTATTTGGTTTAGTGGCATTCAATCTACATTCTCCAACCACAATGGTTCAGGAAACATCAACAGAACAAACAGTTTCTTTGATGCATCACAAGCGAGTGGCTATTCAAATTGGACAGGTCCTCATCAGCCACTTGATTATGGTGTTGTTATTCCAGGTTTCACAGATGAGTATCCACCATTGCGTCGAATGACTTCTTCTGAATGGCTTCGCCAATACAGGGAAAATCAAAGTCTTGAGCGGACCCCTAGTCATGCATGGCCAGCACATCCATTTGCTGCTGCAAACCCTGCAAATTTCTATGGGCATGATATGTCCAGGTCTGGTCTTTTTGATCAATTGGGAGCTCCTTTGGCTACTAATCCATTGATATACGAGGAGAGACCACCATTGTATTCAGGTTTTCCTCCTGTTTATAGCACTGTTGACCATAGAAGGGAGAAACTCTATCATGGTTATCAAAGACCAAGCCCTTATGGGTGTGCTGCTGTGACTGAGCCAGAGCCTCTTTTGCATTATCTTAAGGAGAAAGAATGGCTGCTCCAGCAAGATCCAACCTTGAGAGGTCCTACTTATATGGGAAGTTAGAAATTTTCATATCAAATAGGTGCATGCCTTTCATTGTAACTTCATCCTGAACAAAATGATTTAGTAAGCCTTAAATTAATGTTCATTTACAGAAGTTCACATGTCTCTTAATAGAATAGGTACGTGTAATGTGTACATACAATATATGATAAGAGTATGATTTCAAAAGAAGAGCTTAAGAAAGTCTCTAGAGAAATTTCTGGTGTGTATTGATCAAAGATCATGCAAGGAAATTGATACGAGGCACCCTTCTGCTTATCATATATGATTTTCTCCATCTTGGTATCTATCAATGGTCATGCTTAACTTTTATTAGTTTTGAATAAGAAGTTGTCCTCTTCATCCATTTCATCTCTCAACTCTACGAACAGCAAATTCTGAAAGTGAAAAGCATTCCCACTGGGCAACTAATTATAGCAGAAGCATACAAAAAAGGTACAAATAGAACAATTTTTTTTTTCTTTTAAATTCCTCAAGAGGTGGATCCATTATCTGATTATGAGGGTAAGGTACACTATTTTTATGTACACAAGTTTGGATTAAAATTTAAAGGCTTCCACTTTTTAGATAGCAGTTGGGCTAAAGATTGTTTTAATCCTAAGAAGCCATTTGGAGTCCAAATAGGCCCATAAGTGTTAGCTGTTTAAAATCCAATTAGTACGACCCAATTCTGCTTTCTCTTCTTCTCCTTCTCCGCACTCTTATTGGGTGAAAAAGCTACAGAAAAATGGAGAAAAAAGAGCAATTGGATATTTCATCAACAAAAGCAGTCTTATTAGGAGCGCTAGCTCCTGGTGTTAACGTTAGTGCTACTTCTTAATCGATATTTGTGTGCTTATAGCAAATACTAAAATCTTTTTGTTGTTTAATTTTCAGGGTCCTACATGGAATACGCTAAAATCAGCGTTTCTGTTGCTGGGCGTGTGCCTTGCTGTTATGCTTGGCTTGGCCTTCTCTTCAAGTGACTCTTTGTTGATACTTCATGTTGGATTTCTTGTTCTAATTGCTGCTTCTCTCTTCTTGCTTCTCAGCTGGTAAACTAATCTCTCGCTTAAAAATCTCACCTTTTTTTGACCAACTCGTGTGAATTGTACATGGGCTACTGTTGGTTTATTTATTAACCCACTTGAAATTGTTAGTTTTGGTTTGATATTATTGTGATTTGAGGAGTTTGCTACTGTTCTTCGGTTGCTGAATCCCAATTATTTCTCAATCTTCGTTGTTGTGCTGTGCATTTTGGATCTTAAGATTTATCTAATGTATCTGCAATTTTAGATACTAACAACTAGGGGTGTTTTTAAAAAAGGTAAAACGTAGGATTTGATATTTGTTACATCTAAATTCTAAAAGTTAATTACATATCCATGGCTCCTGCAATGGTAGGTTTTTACAACCGAATCACCCAATCATTCTAAGTTCTGCATTGCCTTTGTTGTCTAAACAGGTAACTGTGGGTGGTGGCATTTTGGAATATAAATGTCTTTAATTGTGTTTTCAAATTGAATAAAAAGCTATTTAGTCATTCACAATACAAGCCCAGCTCTACCATCTTTTCTCTGCATTATGAAACCTTAGTCATGGTGTTTTCTATTCATTGTTTGGCTGGAGCTTACAGCATCGTCTTTGTTAAATGATAGGTAGAGAACCAAATGAAGTCGTCTATGATTTGCCTGTTATTTGCTAGTTGGGCTATTGCCTATTAGTGAACTAAATTATTATCCTTGTTATTAGTTATTACCATCTGATTTTTGCCTTGGTTAGTTGTTGATTTCATGTAAATTAAATGGTAGCTCAGCCACTTAATAAGTCAGGGGTTGCATACAAGCTATGAGAAAACAACACTTTCAATTGGATTCATCTGGGTTTTGCTTCACTGGGGAGCATTTAGACATGAACATGATTCAGTTATGCACATATATGGGCAAAAAGTCAACATAAAATAAAAGAATGGGGAGAAAGATCAAGTAATTTGGCTTTTTTTTATTATGAACTTTATGGAAGTGATTCATGGATGCATTTTAATTTTGGGGGCAAAAATAATGAATGGGCATAATTACATGCAAATAGTAGTGATGCAAACATTTTAATTTGTATGCTTCCTAAAGTGGAAGTTTTGAATTTCCCCTGCAGGTTTCTTTCTCAGATTGGTCTGGTTTCAGTTGAACATCAAATGAAAGAATTGGACCTGGTCCCAAATGATCATAGAAAGTAAAGAGAGAGGATTTTTCTTTTTTTTTTTTTTTTTATGGCAGCAAAGGTGAAGGCATAATCAACAAAGTAAAGAGTGTCAAGACTTTACTTCATGACAATTCAAATGAAAATCTAGTTACATCATGTGAAACATTCATCCATAAAGAAAAGAAAATAAGAGATTAAAAGAGCAACAACCAAAGCACCACAGGTCCCAATCATATGCTTTCCTGAAGAAAACTTTGCAGGCATAATTGCTAGCGTCAGGCACTTTTTTCTTCCGTCTCCTTGTGTTTTTCTTCCGTCTCCTTGTGTTTTTCTTTTTTGGATTTGATGAAACAGAAACACGAGCAACATGGAAATTCAAGCAGGAACTTCATCTCTTTCACTTTGATTCAAATGTTTGGAAAATTTGATGTATATAGAGCTCTTGCCATGTATTTTTTATTCATCTCTTTGGATACCATTCCTATTGCTGTACAGGAAAAGATGCCTAGCTTCTGCATTTTCATATTCATGGTTAGTGGTATCTATCTTATGCTTCTTCATTTGGGTCTTGTTGCTACTTGCATCAGAGGGGGCAAAGGTAAAAAAAAAAAAAAAAAAGAATTGATTTTGTAATGCTTTTTAGGCTGGAAAACAAAGTAAAGTATCAGGGATTATATTCCTTAAAAACCATAATTTTAGTGACTTGAACAAGTGTGTTAAATAATCTAAGGACCATCTCATAAGGAAAAAAAAAAAACAGAATAGATGCCATCTAACTCCAGCCACTTTGATTTTTTTTTTTCTGTGTCATTAGGCCAAAAGAAAATTATCCTAAAATACTATTATTTGCTGGCATTTTTAGGTAGTGAATGGATGGATTATATTTATACATACCAAGGAATAATTCCTTTCTTTAAATAAGCTATTTTATTCCTACTGTAAATAAACTTCCATACCAAACATCTTTCAAGCAAATGTAGGTCATTTTACTAGCTAAATTCAATTCCCCAAATAATAATAATTTTACCAGCTAAATCATGCGGTCGTAGCATTCATTATTTGTTGCCAAATTGATTCCTAAACTCTGCGTAATTCTCATATATCTTGAATGATTAATGGATGCATTGGCTAACTTTAAAGTGTCTATTTGGCATTGTGTTTAGATAATTTTTTGGTAAATTATATTTGTAAAATTTAAAACTTAACAAGTTATAGTTTTGAAAAAGCTATATTTTTAATATATTTTTTCAAACCACGGTTTACTAAAAGTAATAAAAAAAAAATTCAAAAAATTAAAACTCAATTATGAAAAGCAAATTTAAGTTGTAAGTGTGACTATGTCTTTGAATTGGTGTGTAAAGAAAATTTAATTTTGTGGATGCATAAATTTATCTAAAAATATTTCTGATCCATATAAACAAAAATACTACCAAGAGGCAATTAGTGATAGACATTCTTGGACAAATTAATTGGATGTCATCTCTCTTACAAGTCAGATGAGTGTAGATGCAGTGCAGCTGCATGAGTTTTTATATATTGAGTTTGAGTAGGTTTGAGTATTCAATTACTCCCTCCCTCCTAAAAAGATTGTCAATTATTACTTTTTAAAATATTTTAAAATGCTTGTTCACTTTAAAAATAGATAAGTAATTGTTCATTTTATCTTTATTAATTGAAAAGTATAATATTTATCTATCATCAAAATTAATAAAAAAAAATAGTAATAAATGAGTATAAATAAAAGTATAAGTGGAAAAATATAATAAAATTTATGAGTTGGCAGGTAATAAATGATATTTTCTTAAACTGTGTGAGAAAAGAAAGTGGACAATTTTTTTGGGACGGAATTAATTGTTCAAAAGGTATGTATAAAATTTTTTAGGAGAAAAGTCAAATTGAATTCAACTAAAATAATAATAATAAAATTAAATCAAAATATTGAAATTTCAAAAGAATATATATAATATACATAAAAATATTTTTATTAATGTTTTTATATATGTAAATACATTTTTTACACAAACACTATATACTTATATTTCATTTCGATTTCATTATTTGTCATTAAAATTAAATCCAACTAAATCGAAATAATTGAATTTTATTAAAAATTAAAACTGAATTAAATACACATCAAAATATAATTTAATGGTAACTAAGTGCATATATAATTAGAGTTGGCCTTAGTCGAGCAGGTACCCTAAACGAAATTACAACGAAATATATTTTTTTTACTTAATTATTTTTATTTAAATGATAAAATTACATAATAAAAATCTTAAATAATAATACATGCAAGCCAATAAAAATTTATTTAAGTAATTCATTTTTGTTAAATAACAATAAATGCAAATTCATAAAAAATAAGTAAAATACACGTGTGTGTGTGTGTGTGTGTGTGTGTGTGTGTATATATATATATATATATAGTGGCCAACTACATTTAGAGACCCTTGTACTATAATGAAATCTACCATTAGGCCCTTCAAGTATTACTTTATTTAATTGGACACATAATTTTTATTTTTGAAACAAATCACCCTTTGTAGCAATAAAATATTATATAATTTAATGGAAAGCAATGAACACTGCTAGAATCTATCAATTTAAATCCGTCGCTAAATGATAAAAATACGTCGCTAAAAAACATTTGCAACAAATTTAATTCCCGTTAAAATGCTCCTTGCTAAAAAAAGCCGACAGATTTAATTCGTCGCTGAATTTTAACGATGGATATTCCATCGCTAAAAAAATTTGTCTCTAAATTTAGCGACGGATTACGTTGTCGCTAAATTCAGCAATAGATTAAATTTGTCACTGACTTAAAGATTCGTCGTTAAGTTGGCGATGATATGTTATATATCCGTCGCTAATCCATCGGTAAATTTAGCGATAGATTATTCTGTCGCTGGATGTCACTAAATTGGAGAGTATTTGTTTTGAATTAGCTACGGACAATTCGTCGTTAATTCGTCGCAAATTCTTTTTTAAAAATTCAATTTATATAAGAATATTTAAATAAAAAAAATTTATATAAAAAAAAGATTGAAAAAATGAAAATGTAATAAATAAAATATAAAATCCAATATAACAAATATTATTCATATTTGTATTGTACATGTATGAAAAAAATAATACAAATGTGAAAAAAAAATACTACTGGATGGGGTCTTGGGACGGGTCATGCTGCTGCTGCTGTGCCGCTGGAGTAGAAAAAGATGTGCGAGGTGGACTGAAATACCCAGATAACACATCTCTGATGATATATCGGACCCGCAAATCAAACTGAAACTGCGTGTGCTGATACTCATATAGCATGGACTCCATCTGATACTCCATTTGTTGAAGTCGTGTCTCCACAGGATCAGAGATCTCTATAGTATGAGATCTCACAGTGGAATTGCAGGACGATCCATGGCTAAAAAAAATGGGTGCCTTAGCACCCATGCCATACACCCTCCTCTTCTTCTCTCCGTCTGCAGCCTAAAGAAATAACTGAGTGGTGTCAGGCTTTGTAGAAGCTGTAGATCTCTCAGTTGGCTGAGAAATGAACTCTAAAATTATACTAACCTAAATAAATTAATCAAATTATATTTTTTTTTATTAATGAAACTTAGATATAACTCTAATTAAATATAATGTTATTCGAATTTCACCTATAAATAATAACTATAATTATATTATCAAATTAACTATAATAATTTATATTCTTATTTTATTTTTTTAATTAACAATAAAAAAATTACTAATTTTGATTATTTTAACCTAATTTTGATTACATAAATCTATTACTTCTAATTTTCATCAACAACTAATTTTACCTAGTAATTATCTCTAATTTTATATTTTACTTATAATAATAATTATAATTATATTTAATTTATTCTACAATTAAATAAGAAATTAATTTAATATATAATTTTAAAAAAATTATAATTTTATAATAATTTAACCTATAATATTTTTTAAACAACCCTCTAATTCTAATATTTACCTATTTTTTTTTCTATAATTTAATTTCTAATTTTATTATTATTTTACCTCTAAATAATTAGAAATTCATTTTATAACTAACAACCATATCAATTTTTTTTTTTTAATTTCTAATTTCACATTATACAATTTAAATTTATAATTTTTAACAAATTATATATATATATATATATATAGTTAAATTAAAAAAATAAAATAAAATCAGAGCTAATAAACCAAAAAAACACTGGAAATAAATACATAAACTAAAACAAACAAAAAAAATAAATACATAAACAAAAAAAAAACAGAAAAATTAATACACAGGAAAAAAAATTGAAAATAAATACAAAAACAAAAACAAACAAAATAAATAAATACAGAAAAAATAATAAACAGGAAAAAATTGAAAATATTGCAAGGAAGATTGAATGAAATACCTGAATATGATGAAATGTAGATCAAGATTTCCGGTGGTCGAAATCTTCTTCCTTTCCGGCTAAAACCCTAATCGATGAGGCGCTCTTCCTTCTTCTTGCTGCGTAACCGTACCAGACAAATAAAGGGGAGGGCGAGAGAGAGAGAGATAGGGAAGGGAAGGGAAGGGAGTGAGAGAGAGGTAGGAAGGCAGAGATCGGGAGAGGGATATTGAAGAATTAGGGATTCACATATCGAAGAGAAGGAGAAGAGACTGTGTTTTGTTTAGATCTGTAGGTTTAGCGACGACTTTGAGATGGAATAGTGACGGATTAATAATTTTTAAATTAAAATGGTGCGTTTCGATTTAACTTGCCAAAAATAACGACGGTTTACATTAGCGACAGATTAATTCGTCGCTAAAATTTCAAAATCTGTCGCTAAAACTGGCGCCAAAATTAGCAACTGATTTATCCGTCGCTAATGTCCGTCACTATTCCGTCGCAAATCATTCGCTATTTATTTTACAATTTCGATCCACTTATGCGACGGATTAAATCTGTCATTAATTTGATGAATTATAGTAATATAGGATAGACATCCAATCCAAATACACCACTTAAATATTATCACAACACTCCCTTTTGAATATCTATTACAAAGAATATGTCTCGTTAAAATCTTACTAAGAAAAAACCCTGTGGGAAAAAATCTTAGTGAAGGAAAAAGAGTACATTATTCTTGTAAAACTTGTGTCATAATACTGTCTCATTAAAAACTTGCCTCAAAAACCCAATGGGACAAAACCTAGGCTAAAGGAAAAAGAGTACAGTGCACAGAAATCTCCTCCTCATGAAAACATGATTTTTAACAAAGATCTCTTAGTCGGCGCATGTCAATTTTGTTCACCAACTTCTCAAATGTGGTTGTAGGGAGTGTCTTTATAAACAAATCTGCCAAATTATCAATAGATCGAATTTGATGAACATCTAAAACTCCTTGCTTTTGAAGCTCGTGTGTGAAAAAGAACTTTGGCGAAATGTGCTTGGTTCTATCTCCT